>KE505376.1:403165-421762 GCA_000441515.1 Elaeis oleifera
ATATATATATACATGTATATGTATATATATATATATATATGTATAGTCAGTAAAACACATTCTGCTATTCTAAAATGTTAAAAGAATTAATTTTTTTTGAGGAAAATTGATGAACCTTAATTTTATTGCTTATTTGAATTATTTTTTTCCTAAAAAATATTTGTTCTTTTATTAGGGAAAAATTTTTTTTTTTTCCCTAGGCAAAGAAGAGTGAGAAACAAAGATACGAGTTCTTCAAAATCATGTTCCTCATTGGCCCACCTTGTCAACCCTATTCAAAAAATATAGGTAGAGGAAGATTGTCACTCTTCGCAGCAACCCCAACATGTACATAGTAGAGGATAAAGGGATGGTAGAGGAAATGTGGAAAAGAGGGTTTATTGGTTGTCATTGGTGGGATATGAGATAGTGGACGGTGTGCAATAGAGTACACATCTCAAAAAAAGGACCTACTAGCTGTGGATGATTGATCAAGAGAGAATAATGGTGCGGGATATGGCATGTACCTCAAAAAATTTAATAGACTTAGGCCAAATCATGAATTTGTGAGAGCAACAGGGTTATGTCCAATCATTGTTCCCTACAAATAAGGAATAAGGATGATGGTAGAGGTATTGACCTTTCCTCCCTCACTGTTGATCCAAAGCTGAGTGCTTGAATATAGCAGGTGAGGGGTGACGTGCTGATCTTTGCCACTTTTTCCTCAATAGCGAACCAACATGCATGCTATATCTAAGGCCATACTACTATTAGTATGGTACAAGTTTTAATAGCAGCACACTCTCCTCATTTTGACCATATATGACCTATCCATCCAAAGAATTTTTTCTCTCTTTTTTTAGGTGCATACAAGCTTCTCTTTATAGATAAAATCCACTTGCCCCCACAGATTAATCTCTTATTTTTCCATTAACACATGATGTCAAGTGGGAAAAGCACGTGCGAAAGACCAAACCATGTGGAGAAATACTGCGAAGGCTACTGGACTTCCTTTTAATGTAGTAACTATTGATCAAAAATTGCGCACCCAAGCATAGTGGGCTAGGGATGAGGCTTTGACCTTTCCCCCTCTCTCCATAAAAAAGAACATGCATCCTTTGTCTAAGACCACCCTGCTATTAGTAAGGTATGGGCTATAATAGTAGTATAATAACTTCATCATGAGCTCATGTGATCTTTTATCCATTCAACGGAGTTTCTCTCTTTTTTATTGGCAACAATAAAAATTCACTTTTCTCCATACAACCACATTTTCTTTCTTTCTAATAGTGAAGATTAACACTTTGTTTCTTTTATCAAACATGTGGTCTTAAGTGGAAAAAGCATGTGCTAGAGGTGGATCCAAGTGGGAAGTGTTGGACTCCAGCCTAAGAAAAAAGAAAATGAGATCCATGGCATGCTGGGCAGGATATTGGACTCTTTTTAATGTTATATAAATTCATATCTCACTTCAATATCATTTATCTTCTTAATATATCTCAATTAGATGATGATATTGCAAACATGTAAATACGATCATCTTTTATCTTCCTAGTATTTTTGATTATATATTATTATGTATTTTGCAATTTTCCTTGTAATACTTTAGCTAATGATTTGTTAGTTTTCATTTATCTCCTGATTCTTGATTCATAGAACTTCCTTTCATGTTGTACCCAATATGACTGGCTTGAATCCTCATAAGAAGGATATACAATATACCACTTAGTGCTTCAACTAAATAAATTGGTATATATAAGAAATCTTTGATAATCTAGATAACAGTTGTCCGTAATTTGAATGTTTTACTAGTGGAAGCATCAAATACATTGATACCCTCTCAAAATTGTTTAAATTTTTACAAAAGGCTATAGAAAACATCAATAACATTATTTGGACCGTTATCATCTGAAGAAATCATTGATAGAATAAATAAAATTATTTCATACACATTCATGGTGGCGGATTATAAAAAATCAAAACAGCCGACTAAGTGCTATATATAGAACATATCATCTAGAATGGATTGAACCTATCACTAGCTAGAGCAAGCCTAATACTATAAGCATCAAAAGCAAAATTAGGATGTTTATCATCAAATATTTTCTATGTGAAACTATCTGCTAGGTGTCTTATTATTTTATCCTTTGATGACCTTTATCATGCCATCTCATTGACGAAACTATCTTCGATGATACATAGATCCTTTTCAATCTAGATATAGAGAAAATAATGTAAAGCTTTGGAGGATTTTTACTTACTCTGTAGCATCCACTTCATTCAATACATCAGCATCGTCTTGTTTATGTGTTATCTATTGTGAAGATCCACACATGGCATGATTCTTAGTTAATATCTTTTGCCTTGATATGACATACAATCATTTGGACAACTTTGAATCCTCTTGTATTCAAAATCCAATATTGCTTTACTAGTTTCTTAGCTTCATAAAAAGATGAAAAAATAGTGCCTTCTGAAAATACATCTTTTAATAATTAGAGTAGTATAGTAAAACCTTGTTAAATCATCTATTTAAATATTTTAAATGGAATAAATGCATAAAAAAAAATCTTGAAAAAATTCTTACAACCTAAATATAATTCTTAATCATAATCTTTTACTAAGTTGCACTATAGAGCTATCTTATTATTAGCTAAATGTATGTGCACTTGAACATGCATAGAATCAGCAAACATAGACCCATCAGGCATCTCAACCACTTTTTGTCCTCCATTGGAATCTCCTAAATTTCCAACACCAAGTCCAAGAGTATCTTTGAGCAAATCCCTCATTTATTTCTTTTATAAGATTCCTTTGGATTACTGGATCCAAAATCATATATATATTCTATATAGGAGGGTTGATTACATGGAGATGATAATATGGACTCTCCATAAAATGTTCATTCACTATAAGTTTTTAAAAAATCATTTCACACCAAATATTCTTCAACAATTTCTAGAGTGAGAAAAGAATAATTTATACTTTTTTAGAATGGAAATAAAATCTTCTCATTCATTAATGCTATCGCAACAACAAAAATTTAATGAAATTCTGAACTCTATCTAAATAATCTTTACTAGATGTCAGCTTATATATCCAACTTTTATCTATTCTATGAGAATAATAACTAAAATCACCACTTTCATAAGAAATAAAATATATAATGCCCCTTATAACTAGATTTTAATGTTCTCTATCAACTAGACACACCCACCAAATCAAGAAAGGGTATACAAAATATGTAATTTTTAAGTATAGTTCATTTAGTGCATGAATCTCAGTGGACCAATTTGTTGGAACACAATTCCATTCAACTTTTGCATGAACCTGATTTATTGCATTTATGTGTTCACTAGCCCTTGACATTCAAATGGTCTTAAGACATATTTGCGCCTATAAGACAAAGGATTCCCATTAACACAAACACACCTTGAGACTCAAAACTGAAGTAGTTTTCTCGGAACAAGATTTCACCTGACAAAAAACTCAGTTCAATACAGAAACAAGATAATGCTGTAAATACAGGATAACCATAAAGAAAAGGCATCAAAACCCCACTCCACCGTTAAAAGACTTATTTGAAGAATTTAGGCATGTCATGGATGATTAAAAACGATCTTACTCAACATCCATTAAAAGAAGGGAACCTTCAGTTTTGATGTATGTGCAACTTGACCGGCTCTTTCTCTCTCCGCGTATTCAGTCGCCACAAAAGACCACAACTACCATGAGGCTGTGAAGGGATGTCCGAGCATGTTTCACCTCAAAAGCTAATAAATACAGTGCTTGTCAACAAAAATGTTCTTATACTAACACCACTTGTATTTAGAAGAGGAAGGACTGTTCAACTAAACAAAATAGTTTATACCACAAGAAAAGGGTGGAAACTAAGTCTCTATAAAAATTCAGCCAAGATCATCTAGAAATATCTGGATTTCCAGTAGTATTTCATTCTTAAAGGTTATAAGTTTACAAAGGAATTGCTTCTCTACATAATAAATTGAATAAATCAATTTAAACGTAGAGCATGTGCAAGAACTGGTAGAGCAGTCGAAGATAAGATGCAGGCATCTGGTTCGAACAAGGCAGCACTCTCCATCATATGATGCCAAGTGGTATCACAGATAGTATCATCTTAAAGAATACATCCTTGGATCTCACAAAAATATGCTTCTCTCAGCAACATATTAGAAGGGAAAAACGTACATTCTCAATAAAGATACTCCTATTTTCACTCCTGTCATACAGTAATTATAATCTCTAGAACAAAGGTCATAAAGTAAATAAATCATGTAAGGATGGTGCGTAGGGTAGTCGCTGTTTCCTAATCTTTATTTGGGTACGTATAGACCTAAAACTCACTCCAAAATGGCTAAAGTCAGGTCAATCACATTAAATGCAGTTAATATAAATTCTGAAAACTTTTACTTGGATTCCAAATAATATAATACTCAAGAAAAAACACAGCATGGAATAAAAGGTATGGAGGAGATGTTTGTGTTGCCACCAGCATTACTTCAAAAAACACCAAAATACATAAGAGAAGAGAAACGTTCCTATTTTTCTGCCCTATTCCATTATTCAACTAAAAGATCTACTATCTTCTCTGGCATCTTCATAAGGGAACCAACACAAGTAACTTGGCATCACAAGGTATTCACAAATAACTTAACCAACCCAAGCAAGCTGCATTCACAAGCAAGCTGGGTGACGCTGATGGAAAAATCGCTATGATTTGTAACTAGATAAATATAAGGATGAAGCCATCTGAACACAAATAACAAGTATTTACTTCAATCACCATCCCAAGCACCAAATGTTTCAAAGAAGTGTTAGTAAACAAATGGAAGCAGACAATTAGACAAACAAAATGCTTACAGACACCAGCATATAGAAATTCCCTAATCAACCACACTGCTTAGATCTCATAACAATAGAATAAATAGACAAAATCCCATTCAAACACAAATTAAACACCAAATCCAGCTCAAACTAAGAAAATTAGAAACAACAAAGATGTGGAGAATTCATCCCAATCATCACATGATAGAGTAGACAATATTATTAAAATCAAATACTATCAGAAGATCGAATAGAAATATCCTTTTAAGAATGCCAGTTGTAAATCAAGGGGAAAATTTCATATATCAACAATAAAGTAAAACTACTTCAAGCATTAAAGAATATCTCATAGAGACTAGTAAAACCATGAGTAGATGATGCTTGATCGGTGGCGGTCATATTCCACCATGCTTGGGAGAGGAGGTGGAAAAGCTGGTGGAGGAGGAGAACCTGGATGACTCTCGGGAGAAAGGAGGAGGATGGATGAGAAGGAGAAGACCGTAGGTGATTTGGGGTGGAACAATGGGCTTTTGGGGTGGTGGGGGGGGTGGGTATGACGCTTGGAGGAGGAGAGGAGGAGGCGGAATGAGGATACTCAGAAGAGAGGAGGACGGATGAGAAGGAGGAGCTAGGATCAAATAGATATAGGGCTAAATCGATGATTTTGGAGGTAGAATAGGGCGAGGGGTTTGATGTTTGGCTCCCAACCATGCTAATTAGAGTCATCTTGTAAATGGTCTCGGGCGATGCTAATTAACATCATCCATCACCCCAACTTTCCAATGCTCACTAGAATAATGTCGTAAAAGATCAGTTTAAACTTTCGAACACTTATAAGTGTCTTTAGTTTTCAATGCATTAATACTGGCATCCTATGGTACGGTGGTTAAGTTGCCAAAACTTTCTCAGATTTTTTTATATTATCTTTTAATTTTTAATTTCAAAATATATTAGACGCTAACTTATTTTTTGATTTATCATTTGGATTGTACCACATATGAAATCATAGGTTCAACCCATGATTTCAACATCAAATCAACTGAAATCATAGGTTGAACCCCTATTTCATTGAAATTGTAGATTAAATCCATGATTTCAATATTTTTAAAATCTAGCCAAGCCCACCCTGCTCCATATTGATCTATCCAAGAAATCTCTTCTATTCTAATCTATTTCAATCCCTAAACCCCCATCCTCATCCTAAAATTGACCTAATGGATTCAACAAAAGGTGAAGATATGTCGAAAGGAAAGAGAGCTCGAATAGAAAAGAAAACAATCTTCACATAGGAAGAAAGAAGATTTATTTTTTGATTAATGAGTGTAGTAAAGTTTTAGATCTATTTTTCTTGAAAAAAGTTGTAGGGGAAGAATAGTCGATTTAAATCATTTTAGTAATTTTGAATTAATTTTGTTTGAAAGGATGGGCTGGCTATCTATAGTTATATTAAACAAGCCAACTTATCCTAGTCTAGCTAGTTAAATATTTTTATAGTAATTTAGTTTTAATAGTTCAGCTTATTCTATTTTATTGTATGTGAAAGGATAAATTATCGAGTTTAACTGTAGTATTTTTGGTCCAATTTTGGATATTCTGTTAGATGGTGATAAATATTTCAATAGTACTTATTAGAGTTATTGAGATTTAAATTATCATACTTATATTAGAATTATTTTTGAGGATGACACTTTAGGTCGAACCGCTAAATCTAATGCACATCTATTATCATTTGAAAATAAATTAATTCATCATATTTGTATATCTAATTTTCTACTTAGAGGAGGTCACAGAGATGATGTATCATACTTGGATATTTATCTTCTCAAAATGATTTTTTCGAGTGATAGGCTTAATTTGCCATATTTAATGATGCATTATATAAACGAATATTTGTAAAGTTCCAAAACCATTTTGCACTGTGGAGCTATTATGACTGCTATCTTCATGGCCTTTGATGTCCCTATCACTGATGACGATGAAGTTATTAAGCTCAAATCCACTGACATTTACAATCAATCATTTTTGAGGTTTATGGGATATATATTTACTAATGGGATATGGAGGTATATAGTTGAGGTACATGAAGAAGAAAGTGATAGTGAAGAAGAAGGTTGGCCTATGGATAGAGACCATCTTAGACATCTTGCTCAGTATACACAACCTACATAGTTTGATCAGCAGTCTTCCGATCTACATGTATTATTTGCTCAGGTAGATGCACTAGAGATATGGCATGGATCGATGCATGGACTGACAGTATCGAGATGCATCTGGATGAGAGATTTGTATTATTTGATCAATTTGTACAATAATTTTATCGTTAGTTCCCTGAACCTCCATAGGACCTATAATGGATGATTAGGCTTAGGCTTTTGGTTGTAGTATATGAGGCTCCATTTGATGATGCATCATCTATTTATTTGCTTTTAGAGTAATGTAATTGGTTTGTTGTAAGCATTATTTTTTTTGGTGCTCACTTAGTGGTCAAATGAATCATGTATTTGATCAATTTATCTTGAACTTGAGATTTCTTATAAACTATTATGTTTCAATTAATACCATTATTCTCATGCATTTGTACATTATTTTATAATGCTGCACCTATACATTATTCTTAAACACTGGTATAGGGATAGCCATATAGGATCACACCATCTCAATTGCAGATGAATTTATATGCTAGCAATTAGCAAATGGCTTCTTTAGTTTAAGTAACACCATTTTCATGTCAGGTGCTACTTTCTCATTATCATATGATGTGAACTTATTCTCAACCATCATATCAACAAATGATGAGTCACAGACCTCATGTGATGTGAAGATTTTAATAATGCAACCAGCACTCTTGCAGCACATATGAGTTGGCATTCAAATGTTCATGACTTCCAACCTCAGAGATGCCATGCAGCTTCCGATCACCATAAGTAAATAGAAAATAGAGGAAGACCTTTGTCAATATTTCTTACAAAGATGATGTATGAGAATAAAAGGCCTGTCATATACAATGATAGCATACGTAAGTGCAATGTTAGGGTTTCAGGGTTTTAGGATTTTCGGGTTTAGGGGTTTGGGGTTTAGGGTTTAGGGTTTTGCAGTTTAGGATTTAGGGTGTAAGATTTAGGGTTTAGGATGTAAGATTTTAGATTTTAGGGTTTTAGAGTTTTTGGGTTTAGAATTTTATGGTTTAGGATTTAAAGATTTATGTAATTTATAGCAGAGATAGAGCTATTTGTAGTAGAGATATGAATACTTAGTAACTCGACAATCAAAAAGAAAAACTAAAAAAATTAAAATACCAATCGAGCGATTGGCTATCGACCACCACCATCGATCGGGCTAGGCCATCAGGCTCGATCTAAGGTGATCGACTGGTCTACTGAGGTGATCGACTGCCTGAGATCGAGTTGGGCAGTCGAGCCCAATCTATCCAACCGATTGACCGTTATTGCTTGATCTGAGTCATGCCAATGCGGTCAACTGATCCACTAAGGTGGTTGACTTCCTGAGACCAAGCTAGATGGTCGAGCCTGATTGATCCAGTCGGTCAACCATCGTTGCTCAATTCGAGCCGTGTCGATGTGGTCAACTAATACACTAAGGCAGTCGACTGCCTGAGACCAAGTCGAGCGATCGAGCCTAGTCGATCTGGCTGATCGATTGCCATTGCTCGATTCGAGCTGTGCCAATGCAGTCAACCAATCCATTGAGAGGTCAACTATTTAAGATCGAGCCAAGCAGTCAAGCCCAGTCAATCGGCCGGTCATCCACCATTACTCTCAATCCGAGTCAGGCAAGATTGTGTCATAGTGATCTGTCACAGCACGATGCCAGTCGATCGCTACTTTTTTTAAATTTTTCTAGTTTTTATGTTGGATTTTCAATCTGCATCCTCTAATCTACCTCTCCTTTTCATAATATATACCCCTAGCAATTTGATTGAGAAATCGGTCCACTGAGGTGGTCGACTGCTTGAGACCGAGCCAAGCATTGTGCTTAGGTCTTGAATGACATTGAAAAAAATTAGTTGAAAATGTGACAATAATACTCTATAATTTGGGGTTTCATGCTTGATTGTACACATGTTTTTGTAGCTAATCTAGTGATATTTTGGCTTTCAATCAAGTGAATTTGTGGGCAGCAATCGAGGTCAAGGGGTAGCAATCTTGGGCATGCATACATGTCAAGGGGCATGCACATATGTAGTACAGAGAGTGTACTGATTATCAATATGTTGAACGAAAATCCATTCCGCACATATCGGCACCAAATCAGGATGGTACCAGTATAGGATCCAAAATTAAGAGCAGAAAAAAAGTGGGTTCAGGAAACCCATTAACAAGCAACAATTTTTAGCATTTGCAGATTATGATAACCATTAAGGATGTGCAAAGTACTAGTCAGTCTTCTTGGTATTTTTAGGCCTCACCTTGTTACATTAGTAGTGGTGGCAAGAGATTGTATTTTAACCATTGATTTAATAATTTTCTAATTACAGTTTATGCATGCCTTATACATATTTTATCTTTTCAACACCAACACATTGCGTGATAAGTAACCAAATAATGACCAAACATATCATGAATTCAGAAAAAAAATGTATAACTTTATTTATAGAAAAATCAACTCTATATGGTACAGATATATAATAAACAAAAAGATTATGTTCCACATGGCGGCTGTCTCTTCTTTGTAGTCGGTTGCTTTCGACGACCCATAGGTTGAGCTTTTATTTGGGCCCTCGTGCTTCTCGATACCATACTCTATCTACATGACAGCCTCTTGATGGCTCATGTCATCCACCATATATTCAAAATATGCTGCAGTCTTCTAAATGGATTGGAACTAGGTCATGTCGTCATGCATGTATGTGGCCGATGATATATATGGACTGGATGTAAGAAAGTCCGAAATCGGGAACAAAGAGATAGTATGTCATTAGCCACTTTATCTATGCAAAGCAGGAGATGCTGCTGTTGATGATAGATGTAGAAAGGTGAAGGAGTGGACTCTAATATACTATAACCATAATCGTAAATATCCATGAAGATACGACTATGTTGATTGACGACATTGAGGACTGTAGTGCATATCTCCTAGATAATAGGTCTGGATATGGACATAGAGTTTGAATGAGCAAAATCATGAATCTATGACAGACTGTTACTCTAACATAAATAAGCACATAATGAGTAGTATGAATAATAATAATAAACATGAAGAAGAGAGGAAATAAATTAAACTTGTATCAGATAGTCAAATATCACACCACTATGACAAATGAATTGATGAGTGATGCGATAGTACCACTCTATATAGGGATCATAATAGTCTATGGCATCGTCAATCGGTGGACCATCTACAACATGATCTTACTGACTCTCCCAAAGCTCAATGAAATGCTGATAAGTGATGCTCCAATCATGATCGACTCATACGCTAAGGTCGATATGATGCAATCTAAATTTCATGTCATAATCAAATGGAATAGTCTGTCGGATCCCAAATTGGCATATCACTCTATCCATGTAGTGCCACTCTATGATATGGAAATATAAAAGTGGCACCCAATGTTACCATATATCTTATCCGTTGAAGCAAAAATCTGATAGCTCTATAAGGATCTTAGGAGTATACAACTTCTATATAACCTTTTAATGAACATGATTAAATGTAAGTTTTGAAATGACGTCGTTGTAAATGTAATTATAATATATGTAAATCAATTATAACTATACATGCTCAGCTCTAAGATGATCGAGGTGGTATCCATATGTCATCAGAACATAAGTAAAAATCTGTGCCACCGAAAAAGCATCTCTCCACTAGCGTAATGAAGTTGGATAAGTGAGTTACATGTGATTTTCATAGCCTGCATATGAAAATTACTATTCAACTTTCATTACTTACCTCATGGCTAGCGGACCCATGGCAATGTAGCTTTATTAGCCAAACCCATAATAGGATCTATAATAGGATGATCTAATCTATGGGGAGCTATAAATGGAAACCTATCCTATGCCCATATCTAGAGTAAAATCAAGGGTCCCATGATATCATGTGCATCTATCCTACTTATCCTATAAAGTTCTCTATACAACCAAGCTAGACCTGCATTACCCTAACTATAGTGTCCCACAGACTAAAAATCTACAAGTAATGGCAAAAACATGATATGCATCAGATTATTTGATTTATCCATGAGTAGACACCCTTCAATCAGTGCAAAATATATGCTCTAGCATAACGCTATATTGCTACCTCATCTACATTAGGGGATAGCTTGGGGAACTGCTCTCCTAGCTGTATCATACTCAATCGAGAACCCTTAAGTTTGCCAGAAGGTGGGACAATACCAAACAAATCTAAGCATACATGTTGCTAATCTTGATGTGTACTACCTTTAATTGGAAGACTATCAAATGGTAAATCCAACTGATGCTGACGTCCTCCAATGTGATGGTGCACTCTCTATGCAGTAAGTAAAATATATGAGTCTCGAGATGCCATCGCTCTACAAATGCAGTGATCAAGTGCCAATCTAGCAATATGAAACTAATGCAGCTTAGGCCATAAAATCCAGCCTACCACAGATATGGTGCTATGCATATATGGAGCGATATCTATTAGAAAATCTGATAGCATGAAAGATTAAAAAACTAAAATGTAGCAAAAAGAAGAGAAATTAAAACTATTTTAATTCAAGCATGGATGTATGAGATTGCATCTCAAAATACGAAGATCCCTCATAGATTTAAGATCAAGATTAAAATAAAACTAGAAAGATCTGATCTTCATCTTGTATAGACAGATCTTCACCGCGATTCGATGATCTATGGATATCTTGAAGGTTCCTCTAAACCTGTAAACGCATTCGGCCTCTATAGATATCCACACAGAAATGGTCTAAGATGCTTTCTTGAGTTTTGATCTTTCTTCTTCAAGAAAATTAGGACACAGGAATCTAGGATTCAACTCTCAAATGCGAACTAACCCTTGGTCCAGATGCAATGGAGGAAGGAGAGAAAGGAACTCTTCTCTTGGTGTGAGTAAGGAGGTGCACCTCTTCCCAGATTTTTGATATTTTTCTCCAAGAAAATCAGCATTCACGAACTTTGATTCAGCCCTTAGATGTGAACCAACCCTTGGTCCAGATGCAAGAGAGAAAAGGAGAGAAGGATCTCTCCTCTTGGTGTGTAAGAAAAGAGGTGTCCTCTTTTCTTTTCCTTTTTTTTGGCATGCATGAGGGATGAGGATGTGAGAAAGAGAGAGGGCATGAGGTAGAGGTGGGGTGCAGATCTTATCTAGCATGGGGTCTCCAAAACTCTCATCTAAAGCTCTCAGGATTTGAGATTTAAATAGATCCAAACTAATGCTAATAGCTTAAGGCTTTGAATAGTCAAACCCTTAACTCAAAAGGACTCTAGACCTCTCTTGTGGGCATGCAACTTCTTTGGATGCCGCCCCTTATCCTTTTTCATGTGAATTAAGGTGTTGGGCATCCAACCCTTGGTGCCTCCTTTTTGTGTGCTTGGACTAGTCAACTCCTTATCACATAAGGAGTCCAAGTCTCATGAGGATTTAGGGTTTAACCATATGCTCACATAGAGAACCAAAATTCTTTAGGATTTCTCATAAATCCTAACTCAATTAGGACTTCTAAAGTCCAATGTCAAATCCTAAACTAATTTTTTTTGTATGTGACCCTATGGGTTCTATTCTGTTTGGTAGTGAGATATATTGTGATCTCCATCATGAATATTATTGAAACTCCTTTCAATAGATTAGAATAATTTCAACTCATCAATAGAATTATGGACCATCAAAATACTCATTGGTCTCACAATCTACCAGTGATGCATAGCAGCATATAGTGGTAACTCAATAGAATGGAAGAAATGAATCTCTTAGGTATAGTTACCATGTGATACAGTTCTTCTATCGTGAGTCCCGACAAGATGGAGATTATGAAAAACTCGTTAAACTTCATCATCTGTCATATATAAGATTTATTCAATTCGAGTTCATTCTGTGAAATCTTATGAAAATCTTTTTCATTATTCACACTATCATGGCCATGATTTTCAGAACTCAGTCTTATAAATTACATAGGACTACTCCTTATCTATCAAGATCGATAGATCCCATCTAGGTGTACATTCTACTCCTACAATAAATCTACTGCAGCTAATCTATGCCGTAAGAATCCAAATAGTTAGGGATCAAGTGTATGTACAGTCAAATTACAGTAACTCCATTATGAATAGCCGAGGTACTGTAGATCAAAGAATCAATCACACTACTACAGCATCGAAAAAATCACTGACGAGTGAGTAAACATCCAAGTGACTATCGTATTGATTATGCTCGGTATCCTTATTCTCTAACAATCATCTGCACTTTTACTTCAGTGTCCCCACACTATAGACTCGAGACTCATCTACTAGAAGAAAAGCGAATCCATATATCAATCATTGCGGATCAATCACCATCTCCAAGATGATCCATCGATTGAAATAATTAAAATTAATCACCAATGATACATACCTCAAATTTTTAACTCTTGAGAATGTGTCATCATCTTATTAATTCTCTGGATGATTCATAGACACATACACAATATGAATAGAAATAAACTGCTTAATATTATTAATAAATAAAAAGATCAAGTATAAAATTAAATTCTAGAAAGAATAAATATATCGATCTGATTGGCTTCTAAGTCATACATCTAACAATCTTCCACTCACATTAAAGCCAATCTGTCATATACCTAAGCTCCATCTTCTTAAGATGTATTTTGATCCTCTGCTAGCTAGGTGGTTTAGTCAGTGGGTCCACCATATTATTCATGAGATCTACTGTCTGTACCTCAAAGTATTTCTCTTCGAGATAGTCGCGTATAATGTACAACCACCACTCTATATGCTAGAACTTCTGATGAGACCTAGGCTCTTTAGCTAGAGCTATAGTGCCTTTATTGTTGCAATACAGTATTGTATATAAAATTCTGTAATAAACCTATTTAAATCGAAAGACTTCCTAAGCAACCTCAGAAGTAGAGATTTACTTAGCTTCCATGATGAATCTATAATGATCGATTGTTTGAAACTTTTTCAATCATCGAATCTTCATTGCATAAGAAAATATACCATGATGTAGACTTTTTACTATCAATATCAGACATAAAGTCTGAATGTGTGAATCCTTGTACCCTCAATTTTTTTCTTCAAAGACTATGAATATATCCTAAGTTCTTTTCAAGTACTTATGAATTTTCTTCACACTATCTGATGCTCTTAGCCCGGATTCAATCGATATCTGGTCGTGACACTCAAAGTAAGGGCTATATCAAGTTGTATATACATCATAAAAAATATAAGGCTCCCTATAGCCGAAGCATAAGGAATCTAACTCATGTGCTGAATCTTTTCAAATATGTTGGGGCACATCTTCTTGAAGAAATCATTCCTATGTTTAAGGGTAGAAACCCTTCTTGAAGTTTTTCATGTTGAACCTCTTCAACACCTTCTCTATGTACATTTCCTATGAAAGGCTTAGCATCCTTTTAGATCTATCTCATAGACCTTTATTTTAGAATATAAGATGGTTCCCCAAGATCTTTCATGGAGAATTTTTAGACAATCATATTTTAACCGAAGTCAGCATGAGAACATCATTCTCAATCAAGACGATATCATCTACATACAATATAAAGAATGTGATAGCACTTCCACTATCCTTCTTATAACACATTTTCTTCTTGTTCTTGATGAAATCAAATGATTTGATTACGTCATTGAAATGATTGTTCCAACTCTGAGATGTTTGCTTTAGTCCATTGCAGCTTACATATCTATCTACCAGATTTCATCAATGTATGCCACAATAATAAGCAGTGTTCGAAAAGATTTTGGCATAGCCACAGATGAAAATTTTTTAATAGTCAATGCCTTCGCATTGACTACAACCCTTTGCCATGAGAATTATCTTATAGCTAGGTCTCTACCTATCTATCCAAACCTATCTTTCTTTTGTAGATCCATTTGCATCCAATGGATACTATATTTGCTGGTGGATCCACTAAGGTCCATACTTGATCGGAGTGTATGGAGTCAATTTTTAACTTCATAGCATTCAACTACTTCTCGATATCAATGTCTGACATCACTTCATTTATAGTTTTTGAGATAATCTCTATATTCCTTATCTTTCATGAAAATATTTTTCTATGCCCTTCTGTCAGAATATCCAAATATCTTTTAGTAGGATTGGAGATCCTACTAGATCTATGAGATAAAGGAGGAACTATATGTACTGGCTTAACATGAACAAGTTCTATAACTCGTTGTTCTTCAGAGATTCTCTCTTCGAGCTTAATTTTTTTTCACTATCTCTATCTTGGATAAATTATTTTTTCAAGAATATAGCATGTTGGTTCACAATGATATTATGATCTTTTGAAAGTAAAATAGTATCCTAAATACTCTTTAAGATACCTAATAAAATGAGCTCTAATAGACCTAGTAATAGTCTATTTCGCAAGTGTACGAAATTGCTCAAGTAATATAATGATGAATAAGAGATCGTTCCCATGAGGAC
This sequence comes from Elaeis oleifera, assembly GCA_000441515.1. Lineage (NCBI taxonomy): Eukaryota > Viridiplantae > Streptophyta > Magnoliopsida > Arecales > Arecaceae > Elaeis > Elaeis oleifera. The sequence goes on from KE505376.1 coordinate 418,589, forward strand.
TGAGTTTAATTATCAAAAATGAATGCTAATTCTACTAATATCTGAATGATCGAAACTGAATGATAATAGAAAATAAATTTAACTAATGCTAAAATTAACTCTAAAGAACTCAATGAAAGCTGAATCAAAATTTGATTGATAAAGCACTAAGGTATATCTAATTTCACTTAGACTAATTATCAATTCTAGCTATTCTAATTAATAATCCAAATTTAATTATTAATACAAGGATCAATAATCCTAAATAATTTAATAATCTCTCCTCAGACTTATTAAAAATATTAATTAAATCTATAATCTACCTTCCAATAATAAAATAGATTTCAATTAATTCGTTAAGCATAGTGATTATTCCCAAGGTCCCATAAGTCAAATCTTATGCTCTCGCTCCAATTATTATTCCTATGATGCTTGTTATTAACTCTAATTTATAATCTTCCTTCCCAGTATCAATTATAAATCAAAATCAATCAAGTACCAAAGATAATAATATTCAAAAGCATTAAGTGAAAATAACAATCAATTATATTAATGAAGAAAATTAATACAAAATTCTAAAATTAAAATTAAATCCAAGCTACATTAGGTACCCTAGCTAGAAATTTAGCTCCTCATAATATCAAAGTCAAACTCAAGTTTACTTGAATAAAATTCAAAATCATCCTAACAATAAATTTTAAAAATAAATTCAAAGTAAACAGAGAAAAAAATTCAAGACCCTGAAGGAATTGCAGAGCCGAATGAATCCTCTCTTCAAATCTTCCAGGTACTCAACTCCTTGCTTGATTTGCAGCTTGCCAAGATGATTCTCCCTCCTCACTTGCTGGTGTTTGGGCCTTTAAATAAGGCTAGAGCTAAGGTTAAGATGGTATTTTCTCATGATTTTATTCCATGTATATTTCTTCTTATTTGGTATAGAATCTCTCCTCCTTTAGATAGGCTTTAAGCAACCACCAGCCATCTACTCCTTATACTGCCCCAAATTTTCTGATTTTATTCTGATTTCTATAGTAAAAGGAAGAAAGGAGGCATGCTTAATTAGAGGAGAAGGATTCCTTCTTTCTTCAACCTTCCTGGATCCACAAAATCTGCAAAATAAGTAAGGTTCAGCTGCAAATCAGGTCTTCTAAGAATTGGTCCCAATTCTTTCCAAGTTTGCTCCTCATACAGAATTAGTTTGGACTCTAATTTTCTATCATTTAATTCTTTCCAAGATAGCTCCTTGCCACCCAAAATTAGTTGTCATATTAGGTCTCTGTGCCAAGAAAACTAGAAAGAATCTAGGTGTATCGGATGTTTCCTGTTGTGTCCAACATTGTTACCAACTTCAACTTGATGTAGCCACCTTATCTGGAATCTAAATTTAATTTCATAAATTATGTTCCTATGTTGCTTCTCTCAAAATTTCATAGGATCTGGTCTTGCTTAATTTGGAGTCCTATAGCTTATCTTCAGGGTTCCTCACCCCAAATATCTAGAATTAAAGTTGGCTGACTAGATGAGAGAGATTAACTACTTGATTGTTTTCTGCACCCTTGGTTTCTTTCTGGCTAATGGTACCAACAAGGATGTGGTGTGGGGTCCATTGATGACTTGATTTGGTTATTCGCTTCGATATGGACTCTGGTTTTGATGCAAGACCCTGATGACTCTGGATGACTCATCCTACTAAATTGGACTCAATCAATTTTATTTAATTTGGCCTTTAAAACATGGTTAAGCCCAATTAGGTGTGACCTAGCTCAATTACCTACAATTGACATAAAACATATCAGGTTCTTATGTTTATTATTATACCAATTTATTAGATTGATCATTGCATTAATTTATTATACCAAAATATCAAAATCATTAAAACTAATAACAATAATTACTATAAAATGCAACATATAATCTAGCCTCTAATTTGTCTGCCTGTTGTCGTTTGATGTGGACCGAACATCCCCAAATCTTAAGATAATCAAGACTCAATTTCTTATCATATCACATCTCATAGGTTGTGGTAGGAACAAACTTAGAGAAAACTCTATTCAAAATGTAAATTACAGAAAGTAAAGTATGTCCCTAAAGAAATAAGAAAAGATTAGTGAAGCTCATCATAGAGCGGACCATATCCAATAGAGTCCTATTCCTCCTCTCCGACATCTCGTTGAGTTGAGGTGTACCAAGAGGAGTCCATTGTGAAACTATGCCATTTCTCTTGAGATTGTTTAGAAACTTCTACTAAAGTATACATGTCCTCAATCTAATCGAAGAACCTTAAAGAATTTTAATTATTTTTTTCCTCATATCTGAATTCTTTGAACTTTTCAAAGACTTCAAATTTGTATCTTATATATATACCCATAGTATTAATAGTCATCAATAAAGATAATGAAGTAAAGATAACCATCCCTGGCCTGTACATTAAATGGGCTACACACATCAGTGTGTATCTGAAGGTTGAGGATTGCTTTTCGGGATGATCAGATTGGCATAGTGAAACTCAAAAATTTTTTTGACCCGACACCTAAAATATAGATAAAAAATATAGATCGTTAGTCAAAATTCAGTATGAAAAAATAAATTAGAACAACTCATTACCTTGATGGGGTAGACGATCTTCACGATCCGATGATCAAGTGATCTCCGAGGTTTGCTGTGGAGCCACACACGTGTCTGACCTCTATAGGTATGCACTCAGATTCGATCTAGAATGCCTTCTCTAGATCTGATCTGCCTTCTCGAGGTGGATTTGAGTCTCTCAATCAATGACGATCTGATCGTCGGGACTGTCAGATGCAGCCTTCTTCAATGACAATCTGATTACTGGGACTGTCAGATGCTGCCCTCTTTTCCTTCAGTTGGATGATGCTTGAACACCTTCAAGCACACACAGGATCAGCCTAACTCCTTTGGGTGTGAGATATGGAGGAAGCCTACTCTAGGCATGTGGATATGGAAGAGAGGAGGTGGTGGAGAACTAGTAGGGTTTTGGGGTCTCAATCGAAATCAATAGTCCCAAACCCTTTACAAGGGGGTTTTTATAAACCCCAAATCCTAACCAACTTGGGACGGCACCCATTTGAAATCTAATTTCAAATGGGGGTCCCACCCTATCTCTCTCTTATCCAAACCACAAAGGACGTAGTGAAGGAACCAATCTAGGGTTTCAGGGTTAGATCTTGAAATTTT
>KE505377.1:14667-28176 GCA_000441515.1 Elaeis oleifera
AAAAGTTTTTCCTCACAAAAGCTTTCTCTCTAAGAAGACCCTCCTGAACTCCTGAAGTGACCGTTATCCGCTGTCCAGGAGCCTCCTACTCCTTCTCTCACAGCGTCATGCGGGCTCCTTCTTTTTTTGAGTCTCTGATCTTTGTGCCGCACGAGAAAACCAAGCCCACTGATCCTCACGAGCAGGAAAACCACCCACACCCAGCACTGTTTCACGTATACAGGCCTTTAATAGGCTTAAATCCCAATTAGATTCATATTAGGACTCCTAATCAAGCCATAATACCTCCCGACCGTTGGATCAAGATCGGAAGCTCTTTGGGCCATCGGATCGCGCACAAAAACCTCTGAACCATGCGTGGACCGCGACTTCGGTCCACATGGCTCCCATAGACCGCCAGCGCCCCACAGTCCATGGTGGACCGTGCAGGCATTGGGCTGGGCACCGGCGTGCACTGGGCCTGGGCTGGCCCACGCACCCCACACCTGGGCCGACCTGTGCGCCCCGCGAGCCTGGGCCTGGGCCGAGCGCGCCTGCTGGGCCGCACCCTACGCGTGCCCAGCCCGCGTGCTGCCATGCGCTGGGCCGCATCCCACCGCCTGTGGCCGTGCCGTCGCCGCTCCACCGGCCACCGACGATCCTCCACCACCTCGAATTTCGTGTCAACTTCAAAGCTCGTATCTCCTCCATCCGAGCTCCGTTTGAGGTGATCTTGATCTCATTAGATTTCGTTTTCATTGCGAACCTCGCTGTGGGCTTAATGTGGATCGAATCTCAAGATATCAAATCTTAACAGCAGTTAATATAAGAAATGAGTGAAGAATATTAACCGTCACTGAGCAAAATTAAGGACAGCAGATACTTAATGACTATTACTGTAGAAACTAATCACGAAAGCAGAACATTGGAGTTGTAATGACAAGTGCTGTATCGTATCCATATATTACAAAACTAGACTTTAGATTCTATCAACTATCCTTTGCTCGACAGTATAAAAGACTTATGATGATGATACTATGCTCAGAGGATGCATTTCACATATTAAGATGAACATGCAAAAATTAAAACCAATCAAGCAAGATGTTACTAAAATTATCAGGCACGAACGCATAAATCTATGTGTCCATAAAATGGTGTTCATTTTTTTTTGATTTTTGATTACCTGATCTTAATCGTTCATATAAAAGCTCTTATATGTTAAGGCTCAGCATCAGCATAGATATTCTTCAGCATTGATATGTTAAGGCTCAATATTGATGGAAATCAATAACACCAAGACAAAAGATTATAAAAGCATTTTTTAGAATTAAAATTAGTTATGCTAACTAAACCAATCTCATCCAATTGGTGTTAGAATTTGATTCCTTGAGATTTGATCTACATTGAGCCTACAACGAGGTCCATGACGACAAATGGAGTCCAACGAGCTCAAGATTAGTCTAAACGGAGTCCGGATAAAGAAGTTACAGTCGAAGAAAGTCTGCATGGAGATCGAAACGGTGGAGGCCGACGGTGGGCCGACGAAGCGAGCGCACGGCGGCATGTGGGCCAACCGCGAGCAAGCAGATGCACGGGCATGAGTGGTGCACTGCCCAGGCCCAGGCAGGCATGCATGCGGGTGCGGCCCAGGCCCAGGCGGGCGTGCGCAGGCACGGCCCATGCGGGACTCTCACACGGTCCATGCACGGTGCATGGACCGACGATCCATGGGGAACCGCAGTGGATCGAATGAGCGTTTCTCGCCCGCTTCTCACGGTCCACCATGGATCGACGGTGTTTCGGAGCCATTTCTCGTGGTCCATGGTACTATTTCATGGATCGGTGCACGATCGGGTGGTTGCGGATGATTTCGATCGCGATCGGACGGTTGTCGATGGTTCTAAAGAGATCAGCGGGCATGTAGCATGTGATGAGGCACGATCGAATGGCTCAGGGATGAGCCAATCGAGATTTGATGGTTCAAAGGCGTGTTCAGGTGATAATCGGAGTGCATATCCGATCAGGGCTCAGATTCAATTCTTTAAAAGGACCTGTGGCAACGAACAGAGGGTAGCACGGTGTGGTGTGTTCGATCGAGGACCCAAAGCAGCAGTAGATCGAGAGGAGCCGATAAAGAGCAGAGGCAGGGGTGCTTCAAGTAGACTGTCAGATAGCAGATAGCAATCGCTTCAGGGGTTCAAGGGATCTTCTTAGAGAGATCTTTTGTGAGAGAGAGATTGGGTGTACGAGAGTTGAAGGTATAATCTCTTTTGTAATTTTTCTTTTTCATAGTGAAGCTTGCATGCCTCGTGGAGGTGAGCCTTTTAGCTGATCCACATATTTGGTTGTATTTTTATTTTATTTCTTCTTTCTTCCTACTGCGATGCATGGTATCGAAAAGGTCTTGTGGAGGTGGTGTCCTAATCAGACATCCCAACAAGTGGTATCAGAGTGAGGTGGTAATAGAACGCAAGTTACGATGGTGGTGATCAAGATTGAAAATGGAGAAATCTCAATCAAGATGGAGATCAACTGATTTAACAGAAAGAGCAATTTCTCCTTGTGGCAGGCAAGAGTGAAGGATGTGCTCATCCAGCAAGGGTTGATCGATACTCTCTTGTGTGAAGAGAAGTTGACTACCATGGAGGTGCAGGATTGGAGGCAGCTCTAGATGCAGGTGGTGAGTATGATCCGTTTGTATCTAATGGATAAGATGGTGATACATATACTTAGCGAGACTTTTTTGACGGTGCTGTGGTCGAAGCTCGAAGATAAGTTGTACATGACGAAGTCTCTCACCAACACTATCTTCTTTTAGCGATAGTTCTACCAACTATGGATGACTGAGGGATAAAGCGTGCAAAAGCATCTCAACCACTTTCAGAAGATCCTCACTGACCTCCTCAACATTGACGAGAAAGTTGAGGAGAAGACAAGAGTGCTGGTCTTGCTAGTGTCGCTTTCCCTTCGTATAAGTTCTTGGTGACTGCTCTTCTAATGGGAAAGAGTACCATCAAGATAGGCGAGGTCACCGCGATGCTCTTCAAAATGAGATTTTCAAGAGAGAGAACCCAACTTCGAGCTCAGGCGACAGCTCAGCTTTGACAATTTTTGGAGGAGCAGGAAACGTTAGATGGAGCGACAGGAGATAGCGATGAGGGTGGTCCAAGTCCAGGATGAGGTACTTGAGTAAGATCAGATGTTATCGGTGTGACGAGTTAGGACATCTAGCTAGAGATTGCTCTCAACTCAGGGATCGAATGAGGGCTACTGCAGCGACGGCCAACAGCAAGTCAGAAGATGAGATATCTGATGAGGTATCTACTTCTTCCCAATAGTAGATTATAGATTCTACATGCATCTATCATGTATGTTGCAGAAAGGAGCAGTTTGACTCTTTGAAGAGCAATGAGGGCATTGTTCATCTACCAGATAGATCGAGTTATGCGATCAGAAGCATCGGGACAGTCAGCTAGAGGATACATGATGGTGCAGTAAGAAGATTGGAGGAGGTTCGATACATATCCGATTTCAAATGGAATCTTATCTCACTGAGCAGACTGGATTTGAGAGGCTATAAGATGGTAGCTGGTGGAGGAATCTTGAAGGTATTATATGGTGATAGGGTTATTTGAAGAAAGAAGAAGATGAAGAATATTACTACCTAGTGGGGAGCTTAATATGAGGTGGAGCTTCAGGAGCCAGGAGAAGCCCAGAGCGAGGTGGAGCTTCAGGTGGAGATGGATCGGATACGAGACGCGAGACTCGAAAGAATGAGAGGCGATATCGCATGGTGAGATTTCAATTGCCATAGGATGATATCCCGAGTAAGTCTCAGATGAAGAGAAGCACAACATACGATAGAGATGAGATCAAACGGCCTGACTCAACTCTCATGTTTGTCCATCCATGATTAGCAGGTGATTATCCCAGGACATGGGGGCAAGGAGATCCAGAAGCTCTCAGAGTTAGGAGATCGAATGTCGAGTCGAGATAGAGATTGTTAGGATTTGATGTCTCGAGGTTCAATCCATATTGAGCCCACAATGAGATCCACGATAACAAACAGAGTCCAACGAGCCTAAGATCAGCCTAAATGGAGTCTGGATGAAGAAGTTATGGTCGACAAAAGTCTGCATGGAGATCGAAGCGATGGAGGCTGGTGGCGGGCCGGCAAAGCGAGCACGCACGGCGGCGTGCGGGACGGCTGTGGGCATGCGAATGCGCAGGCATGTGTGGTGCATAGCTTAAGCCCAGGCGCGCGGGCGCGCGGGCACGGCGCAGGCCCAAGCGGATGCGCGCAGGCGTGGCCCATGCAAGACTTTCACACGGTCCACACACGGTGCATGGACCGACAGTCCATGGGGGGCCATGGTGGACCGAATAGGCATTTCCTACCCGCTTCTCACGATCCACCGTGTATTGATGGTATTTTGGAGCTGTTCTTGCGGTCCACGGTACTATTTTGTAGATCAATGCATGATCGGATGGTTACGGATGATTCCGATAGTGATCGGACGATTGTCTACGATTCTAGGGAGATCAGCGGGTGTGTAGCATGCAATGAGGCACAATCGAATGGCCCAGGGATGAGCTGATCAAGATCTGACGGTTCATAGGTGTGTTTGGGTGATAATGGGAGTGCATATCCACTCAGGACTTAGATTCAGTTCTTTAAAAGGACCTATGGCAGCGAACAGAGGACAGCACAGCGTGGTGTGTTCGAGCGAGGATCCAGAGCAGCAGCAGACCAAGAGGAGCCGATAGAGAGCAGAGACAGGGGTGCTTCAGGTAGACTGTCAAGCAGCAGACAGCGGTCGCTTCAGGGATCAGGGGGTTTTCCTAGAGAGAGCTTTTGTGAGGGAGAGCTTTTTGTGAGAGAGAGATTGGATGTACGAGGGTTGAGGGTGTGATCTCCTCTTGTAATTTTTCTTTTCATAGTGAAGCTTGCATGCCCCTAAAGCGAGTCTTTGGTTGATCCATGTATTTGATTGTGTTTCTGTTTATTTTTCTTCCTTCCTGCTGCGACACATAGTATCGAAAAGATCCTGTGGAGATAGTGTCCTGGCCAAACATCCCCAACAGTTGGCACTCTTCTCCTTAGTAGAGACGTCCTGGATTCAACTTTGGATGGTGGCATGCCTGGAATTATTTGCAGGAGAAAGAAGTTGAGCCAATTGATGGTAAGTTATTGAGTGGGGATCAAACTAATGACACAACTGTATGATGGTAAGTGTTTTACCATTAAGAATTGTCATTTTTTGAATGTCTCTCCTTGGAAAAACTGCGGCTTATACTCCTGTGTCATGTCAATTATACTATTGCCTGTTGCTTCAATGTCATAGAACAGACAAGGTCCTACAATATACTCCAAATGCTTACTGTTGCCGACCAGAAATACTAGCATATATGATGCAAAATGGTTCAGCACATACAAAATCTCAATGTTGATTGGAATCTTCAAACTCACCTTGACAGCTATAAAGTCCAAGCTGTTTCATTAATAATAGAGCAGATTCTCCAAATTGCTCATAAAACATAAACTAAGTCTGAACAAATTTTATCTCATGCTGCCGTCATGAACATTACAGTTGCAAGTAGTTTTCCAGAAGAAACAGCTGCTAGGCTGGCCTAGGATGCGGTGGATGGATTAGATAAAAAAATAATGGAGAAATCCTAGCAGTAGCATCTGCAAAGGGTATAGTAAGGAATTCATGGAATAGGTTTGTAATGTTTAACACAGGCCAGAGACAGCCTCGGTGACAAGGGCTTTCATATAATTGATTGCAAGGACAAAGGCAGTGGGAGTAATGGAGTTCAAAATAATAGTTATTTTAGAGGATTTGGGATTGGATAAAATTTAATTCCCAACTAGTATTTACAAAGCCAATTAGAATAGATGGGATAAGAATTTGTTGATATGAACATGGACTGCTTTGTTTTGGAGGTTATCCACCATCCGACCCAACATCCCCTCCTCAAATTATAGCCAAGCACTCGCCGATGGGGCAGTCTTAGAGACTGAAAGAAGATTCAACGAACCATGGCGAAGGTTGGGATCCTATCGACAATGATGAATGTAGTCCGACCTACACAAGTGCTGACTCAAGGCGAAATCTCAACTCAGCACCGATCTCAAGACAACGAACTATTCGCCCATATAGGAGATCCTTAGAATCTCCCAGCAAAATATGGGCACCATCCACAATTGATACCCACAACTAACAATCCTGGTTCGTAAGTTAGTAGACGGATTCCTAGTCCAAATAGCCAATCAGATTGTAGCCTAGCAACCTAAGGGATTGGGGATCAAATGGCCTACCGAATTTTGACATGAGAACCTATCACACCATCTCTATATAAAGAGATAACAAGTGGATACTTAGTTAAGCTTAACTCTAGAGAACGCCCTTGTGCTCTCGCCCGCTCTTCTTTTCATGATCTATTTTCTCTATTATTCTCAAGCTCCAATTGACTTAAACATCGAAGGATCCCCCACTGAAAAAATTTCGATGAGAGTGGAATTCTCTTGCAAGTTTCTTCTTTGGTATTTCAGTCCCCGGATGGTGTCCGACCTCTACCACAGTTGCATCGAATCAGAGTCTTATCGCAACAGATTGTGCTAGAGGAAGGGCCACCAGTCCAATCGAAGAGAAAAGAGAGCATGGCAAGAACGAGAGCACACAACTCAATTGCCTCCTATCGACCATCCTCTCACCGCAGTCAAAGTGGTGCTGCTCGAGAGTCCAACCCCTACCACGTCCTATCCGCAACCACTAAAGGCCCTTGTCTAGTAGATTGTATGGTGCAGTAGCTTCAGCAAGTGGTGGAGCAACCTTGATCCCTAGAGCCACCACCTCGAATGACTCTTTCTCGACATAGTTATCGATCCACCTCAGGAGCCCAGAATCGACCACCCAACATACCCTCTGCTTCCTGTTAGTCACCTTCCCATCGTAGTCTGAGGAAGAAAGATCGATAGTGACGATCTCCCTCTGCCAAAGATTCTATGCCAGGCTACTCTCCAGCTTCCGATAAGTCTCATCAGGAAGAGGATCTCGAGCAAAAGGTTCTAGACATCAAGCGTCATCTTGGTAAAGTCCAAAATGGGGCATATTGGAATGATGATGGCCTCAGCTTCAATTTCAACCCTTTTCCCATGCCATCCTCAGGGAATCGATTCTGAGTCAATTCAAGATGTCTTAAGTAGAGCCATATGATGTTTCTTCGAAGCTCCTCGACCACTTGGAGGGCTATAAAGCCCTTATGATACTCCAGGATACCTCGAACATCCTTCTCTATCTCGCCTTCCTGGCCATCCTCAAGAAATTAGCACAAGCATGGTTTTTAGGACTCTAGTCGAAGTCCATTCACTCATTTGAATAGCTTGGAAGACTATTTTTCACCCACTTCAGCAATAATTGAACCCAGTGGAAAAATACTAATCGCCTTGTCTCGATCCAACAAGGAGAAAGTGAGTCGCTACACAACTACGTGCCATACTTTAATGCCACCATGCTCGAAGTACGTAACTTTGACAAGTCGGTGGCGATGTCGGCATAAGCGAGGACTACGAAATGAGTGTCTCATCTTCGTTCTCAATAAAACATTCCAAGAGACTATGCTAACCACTCATGTAAGCTCGAAAACACGTGCAAGTAGAAGCCCAGGCTATGCAAAAGCAGGCCGAGGGAAGAAGATCCCTGTAAAGAAGTGAGGCTGAGAAAAACCTCACACAAATCGGATGGGGAAAGAGTCCTCCCGATCATCTAAGAGCTTTAGGCCGAGGAGTCCCCCTCGATGCTTCAATAACTACATTCCCCTGTCTCCTCCCTAGGCCCAAATCCTGATGAAAATTAAGGATTAGGGGTATCTTTGTCAACTCCAACTGATAAAAATGCAACCAACAAGGAGGAGAAAATATTGTCACTTCTACCATGACCACAATCATAACACCGAGGAATGCTTTCAGCTCAAGGACGAGACTGAAGCCCCAATCCAAAAAGGCTACCTCGAAAAGTATGTCCAGGAGCGACATGCTCAAGTGCCTGAAGAGCAACCTTGGCATCAATTCAATAAAAGAATAACAACAACCAATCCATGGCTGGCATCATCAACATGGTCTTCGGACTCACAAAAGATAGGATGGCAAAAGGACAATGCATATGGAACTGTCTCCCTCTTCAATAAAAATGTATCACTAGTGAGTAGGATGTCCCTTAGTTACATCAATAGAAATGTTTTATTTAAGCCCTGCAACAAGTTTTCTGTTAAAGTGACTAAATGAAACATTCAACTGGCATTAGCCATAAAATCATCAAGAATGACCAAGAACATTACAAAAAGCATATATGAGACAATCGAGTCCATGCTTAGTCTCGAAGAATGACGATCGGAGAAAATTTGATCTAAGATATCTAAATCCCAGTCTGGATCCTAGCAATTAAGACGGAAAGAGCCGACCTCATGGAGATATCTCAACTGCAACTAAGACCTCCATAATGGTGATCGACAAAACTTTGATCATAAGAAGATATCCTGACCTAAGTTAGGATCTCCATGATGAAATCTGTTCAAGATCTTCCCACACATCCTTTAAGGATAGGGTTAAGACGATGATGGCAATCTTGCAAAAATGTTGCCACAGATTGATTTTGCATCAACTTCAGATGAGACCTTGTTGGGATCTTTTCGAGCACCCCCTAAGGATCGGATTAAAACGACGATGGTGACTTGACAAAAATATTGATACAGATTGACTTTATATCGATTTCAAATGAGACCTCATCAGGATCTTTCGGGATCCTCCCAAGAATCAGATTAAGATGACAATGGCAACTTGGCAAAAATGCTATCACAGATCGACTTCAGAAAAACACTTGCCAGTGCCTTCTCGGCCACCCATTAATGGATGGGGATATTGATTTGGCGAAATTTGTTGCTAAGGATAGACTATGGACCAATTTCAGACTGACTATCAATAGTATGACTCCGGACCAACCATAGATACCAAGGCCTTGGGCCCTAGTTGAACCAAAGACCCCTGCCTCATGAGTGGTTAACCAAAGATATGATTACGCTGGTCAAGCAAGCGACTGACGTTGGAACTAAAGTCATTTAACATACGGATTGAAATATAACAAAAAATTATTCATTAGAAATGCCCATTACAAGAAGTTTGTTATGAGTGAAAAGTTAAAAAATCAAAAGTACAAACAAGACTGGTCAAGGTCCTCGGGCACAGGCTGGGTGGTATGATCGATGGTCTCTTTGGCAGGGCCCTCGCTGCATTCTTGATGATAGGTCCACGAGCTGGGTCCACGGCTTAGGCAGGCTCATCCTCATCCAACGAAGACACCCCACCTCGTCACTATCTTCAGGGCAGAGGTGGCTCAAGTTATATGGAACTTATTAATAGTGTTTTATCTTCTATCCCTACTCATTTAATGCCTCATTATACACTTCTTAATGTTAACAAATTGATCAATTTTGAATGACATTCCTATTGTTTAGTGAGTTGGAAAATGTGATGTCGGAGATTAGGAGAGCAGTGCTCTGTAAGTGTTTTATTCAAGAGATTTTTTAATATGGTTTTGCTAGGTAAATTGGCTCTGCAGATTACTTATAGAAGGGGACTAAATAGTGTTACTTGCATTCGAGCTGACATCAAGTAGGAATTTTATCTTTTGAGTAATGACAATTAATTCCCACTGAAATTATGGCTCCAGAAGTGGTCTCCAAGCCAATGCCAGATATGAAATCCTATTAATTTTGGATAGGAATTGGTTGGGAACCTATTCCTTTAGCTTCCAGATTCCCTGATTTGTCATCTCTCTGTGCCTGCAATGACCAAACAAGCCATGATTGCTGAAAAAGAGTAAAAAACTGATAAATTATTCTTGCACATAAAAGAGAGAGAGAGAGAGAAAGAGAGACTAGCAGAATGAAAGCGTGGGGCAATGCTTTGAATCTGATTTGAATCAAACTACGGCGGTGGCCAAGTCATGTATTTCAAATTCCACCATAGGTCAATGGTAGCAAAGAGAAATCCAATGTGGTAAAGAATTTTTGCATACAACATGGGGTGGACTGCTAATTGCTTCTACTATGAAAAAATGGTGTTGATTGCTGATTCATCATACGGCACAAAATCGTTTGATGTAGAAACAATATATAAAAGAGCAACAACCTCTATATCAACTTCAGTTAATTGCATGTTTTCAACTATCTTTATAGATAGCCTTATGTTTACCGGTCCAACAATATATGAGCACAACTCGTCTATAGGCATCCAATAATATGAGTTGCTGCAAAATTCTTTGTGCACTGAATTGCACACCGCATGTGTGATCACACGGTGATTAGATCACGCACGGAGTCGAAGAGATGATGGAAAAAAAAAAGATCAGACTCTACACGTGATCCGATCCAATCATTGCATGTGGTGCATGATTTGTGCACCGCATGCGGTGATTTTGTGCACCACATGCGGTGCACAAAAAATTGCTCACGAGTTACTTAAAAGCATATACACGATAGTCCATACAAACAAAACACTCCGTGATGATAAAATGCAAGTTCCAATTTTGTTTGTCTTATGCTAAATCTCTTTCCCTTCCCTCTCGCTTTCCATCGAGCAATGCTGGACCTGAGAATATTATCTTCACAGCAAGATGAATTGAAATAAAAAAATCTCGCAGGTCAAATGCATTAATTCTAACATGAATATACTGAAGTAGTTGCTACGAGACCGAACTAATCAGTTCGGTATGATATCGTCCAAACTGTTCAATACTGCACCAATTCGATCTGATACAGTATCGATTCGATCTGATACGATTTAATTTTTTATCATTAATAATTTTTTATTTTATATCATCGATATGGTATGATACAGTATCATGCCAACCAATAACCGACATGAGATTCGATATCCGTATTTAAAATCTTGGCACAGATAAAATGTTTCAGCACCAACCATGAATGCAGCTCCTCACAATATGTATCTAGCACCCATAACTTTTAGAAGTTCAGGATGATGGGCTTGCTCTAATTCAAAATATTATCTTCGTGAGGAGATGAATTGACACAAAAAAGCATCGCACGAGTAAACGTATTAATTTTTAATATATATTTACTGAAGCAGTTGCTGCAGTAAAATGGGCGAAATGAATCAGCACCAGCCATGAATGCAGTAGGCCCCTTGCTACATGTTTCTATCATCGTCATCATTTATAAAGAAACAACCTTCCCAACATGACATGAAACAAAAGGAAATGTAAATATCAGTTGTAACCTTTAAACAAACCAAGGTGAAAAAATTTCCCTCTCGGATATCATTTTCTTGTCAAATCAGGAGGTTTTTTGCCTAGTGATCTGCCTAGTAAAATACATCAGGAAATCTTATGCACAAAAAGCCACTTTTGATCGCACCCTCACTCCCTTATAATTATTTTGGTTCACCATTCCCTTTCACACACTTGAAGCTGCTCCCGTTTTCACTCCCACTTCTACATGCAACTGTAGTTCGCCAAGATGATAATTATATTTGCAAAGCCTCTTTCATGTATCACAATGCAAATTAGCTTACCAACCTTCATTACCTTCCAGCATATTCATCATGCATAAAATCTGACCGCATTGGCGCCACCATGTTCTCATCTCCAACCTTCTTCATCTTCCCATCTTTTTGTAACCTTATTACCTCCAAGCCACAGATGCATCAGCACCTGCAACTCCCATTTTAATTTGTGTGTTCACTCGTTTATCAATTAAATGAAGGTTTGCTTAGAAAAGCAAACTAGCAAGAGGGAGAAGAAAGAAATGTGGAGGGTCGTCTGATGATCAAGAAAAAATAAAAACCCTGCACAACAAATACAAGACTGGAAACAGAGCAACCATCTGAAACCAAACTTAAATCCAAAGAATATCTGGTATTTGATTTCAAAAATCCTCCTTGGAATGAATTTCAGTTGATTACCTAACTTAAGACTTAATGGACAAACATTCTACTACAACCTAGCTACCACTTAATTTCATTGAGGCTAGGGTGCAATCAAGCCAAACAGAGTCAAATAACTAAACACTCGAGTTTGACTCAATTCAAAATACTCGAACTCAAAACTCAACTTGAGACCAATCGAACCTTAATATCCAAGCTTGAACTCGACTCAATCAAAAAAAAAAGCAATATGCAAGATTAACTCGACTCAGCTCAACAAGAATATCAACTAAATAATATTCAAGCTCGAGTTCAAAATCGAATTCAACTTTGGTCGTAATTAAAAAATATACAGTTAAAACGAAATATAACACAATATTATATTTAAATATGAATCATATATATTATAATAAATATATTATTATTAAAATATATATTTAACTAGGCTTGTGAGTCTTTCAGCCGGGCATTTTGCTATTTGAGCTCAACTCAAAAATTGTTGAGCTGTTCGAGCCCAATAGTTGAGTCCAGTTTGAAACAAAGTCCAACTCCAGCGGCTCGCCAACTACTCTGCTCATTTTCACCCCCAACTAGACCAAATAGACCAAATAATTGAATGTGATCTAGCTAGTGCCATATCCAATTAATAATATATAAGAAACCACCACAAGAGCATTAAAGAACATATAAACTGATACCACGTTTTTGGTAGCGTATTAAAACAAGGCCTACCGATCAAGCATCCATCCAAAAAGTAGTTGCCACTTAACTTTCTCTTGGACGAGATGCATAAATGTGATCTCATTCTCACCAATATCACATCAAAACTATGACAAAATGGGAAACCACCACAAAACTCATCAAAGCACTCATGTTACTGATGCCACATATTGCGCCAAGCTTTAACCTTCTACAGGTCCAAGCACATATCATGATCATATAAGTACAGCTAAAAGCATCAGGTGAACTAATCGTTGCGTTCAGTTCACTTTATTGACAAATTTTAATTAATATTATTCTTACAACCAATACAGAACCATGCATATAAGACCTATCACCATATAATAATGGGAAGCATACATGTAAGTTAGTCCTCAAAATGTGTCAATAGAAAGTATCTGGTCGTTATGGACCAAGCTGGAAAATTATTATGTATCCTGGGTGAGGGATAACTAATTTAGTTGCAATGTTTTCTCGTAGCCCCTGCTATCCTGCAATGAAATGCAATATACCACTGGATAGTTCCTTATACTTTTCAGCATATGAAAAATAGAATACAAATATCACACCATAAACCAGACAATGCTTCAATCCCTGACCCATTTTGTTCACTTTCTCCACTTCTAATCTCCAACTGAGCAACTCCAGAATATCCTTGGTTAAACATGAACGAAAGAAATAAGTATCTAACTTGTGTTGAACTATCTGGCATCAATTGCCATCATAATACTGCCACAAAGGCATTTTGATCTCAGAGAATTTCAGGCTCGTCTTCCTAAAAATGATGCATGCTATCCCTTTCTCTCAGGATCCATATAGCAGAGCCAATCATTAGGAAAAGAGAAGGGGTTCGAAAGATCAGCCCTATG
>KE505377.1:28196-57459 GCA_000441515.1 Elaeis oleifera
CTGGTTACCAAGATGACGGAGGAGCACAGCAGCAAAAAATTGGAAGAAGAGGGAGAGGAAAATAACACTAGAACAAATCTAAAGCTCATTAGAAGACAAGGGACACCTCCAACCAATACTAACAAATCGAATTCCGTTTAGACTCAATCAGCATGATGCAAGACCAAATAGTGATGGCCTGCAATGTGTGGACCTAAAAGTCTATAAATCCTAGGCTTTAGGCTCAGGTTTCTGTTTTCTGTCTAGCTACTGATAACAGGACAGAAAAATGCAAAGTGATGATTTCTGGCTGACAAAAGCTGCTTTAAACATCCATTAAGGATTCTAATAGATCCTAGAAACCCAAAAGTGAAAGTTCTGTGGCAATCCAAAATGGTTCAATGTCAATCTAAAGAGAAAAGTGAAATGGTTTGCAGAATTCAGTACAGGATTGAGGATTTTATTGGACCAGAGACTTTTTTTTTTTTGATGAATATTGGACCAGGGACACAAAAGATTAGGTCTAACGGTTAATTGCAGATGCACTAAAGAAGAATGATGGAGTATTAAAAAAAAGTAACCAGTGAAAAGTCCAAATGCTTGGCATTCTATATTGTCTGTGCACATATCTTGTGGATAAGAGTGAAGCAACTTATATGGTTAAAATCTGTATCCAGAACTATCTATAAAATCATAGCAGCAATAGGATCAACTAACAGCACAGAATAATAAGATAGGAAAGAGAGATGCAAGACAGATTTAGATATGAAGAAAGAAAAAGAACAAGAGAGAAATGAGAAGAATACATAACTTGAGAGAAAGAAGAGAGGTAAGAGGCAGTCAAACCAGACCACAAGAAGCTCTTATTTTCTTCAAAATATCTAAAAGACTCAATCACACTAGCAAACAAAATCTATCAAAATTCTTTGACTGACTAACCGAATACTAACTAGGACTCCCAACTCAACGAAACACCACTAATTATTGTTGACCCTACAGTACTGCATGAACAGTAATGGTTCCTACTTAACTTTAAATCTGATCAGAAAACTACATACTTCAAAATAAAATAAAATAAAATAAGCGGATGATAAATTAGTGATAGATCTGGCCGTTGGATGAAAGTCCAGCTGCACGTCACTTCATTGATGTTCCTCACAGCTGGGTAAGGCCCTAAAATATCTCGATAACTGCTCTCATTCTTTATCCCAGCCCTCGGTTGGCTAGAACAGCAACTACAGGCTTCCAGGACTGACTCTTGTAGCTGTTGTTTTCTCTCTTGCACCTTAGCAGCTGATCTTCAATAAGCGCTGCATTACAGCATTTTTTCGTTGTTCCTTGATTCTTCTATTTCTCTCTTAATCTCCCAGCAGATTAGGTGAGCCATGATGCCCTAAAGCTTCCTTCTTCCCTTCCAGAAGGAGGTGACATGCTAGGAGTCGACCCTTTAGATGTCCAATGGTGACATTACAAGATCAACATATCAAGGAATTTACACGATAAGGTCCTGGGAATTAAAAAAAAGTGCAAGAATGTGATAAAGTATCATCTCTGCATTAGAAAGGATTCACTTCTAATCACAATACACATTCCCTTTCAAGATTTTGTGAAGATATATGCTCTAGAATAATCATCCATACAAAAGCCTGAAGGCCTCGAACTTTTTTGCAGAAAAAGAGGATTCTGCATTGTTATGCTATATCTACATCAAACACTTAAAGGATCACTAGTACTACAAACTCATGGAAAAGGCTGGCAGCATCTATTGCAAGACTTCAGTATCACAACCTCGATTTCATAAGAAAGGATGCTCCATAGATGTCGCGCAACTGCATTCAGATTCATCAAAATCATATGAAACTCTAAAGTTTAAGATGTTGCCTTTATATAATGTGTTCTTTAGAACCTAACGTCACTGCCATATCCAGCTACAAACTTCTCACTCAACAATCTGTCTTCGACAAAAGTAGTAGTAAAATTAAAAGCACAAGCAACTCACACTTTTCTACTTCAATAATATCGCTCTGACACATCATTCCACAGTTCCCACAATCACCGTTATCCTCCACAACCATTTAGATAACATACATGGTTGCATCTTCAAAGAAAATGGTCCAAACCTATTTGACATCTCAAACAAAATGTCCACTACCCAATTGAGATACTTCTTTGAAACCTTTACTCTGCCACTGTTCCAAAAGCATGTTCTGTAGAAACTTCGGGAAACTAGTTTGCCCACTGGACCACCAAATAAGTGGTTCCCGCCTTTATCCCCATTTAACTCATGAGAAAGAGAAGGGGAAGAGAGAGAAGCCTACTATTTCAGATAAAGACATAAAGTTTGAACATGCAATAAGTGTCATAAGGCCTAAATTCGGAAGAATGAGGCAGAATGAAGGATGAACTTCATAACATGACTTTTTCTCCTTTCATTTTTGTGGGGAATAAAAGGAGAGAGTTACCATCCCCTTTTAGCTGTCACTCAACAGACTGAACATAAATAAGACAGAAATTTAGGAAAAAAATACAAAATGAAATTGGAGATTATAGTCTAAGGCACTCAACAGATTCAACTTAAACACGACAGAAATTTAGGAAAGAAATACAAAGTGACATTGGAGATTATAGTCTGAATAAAAGATTAGCGAACGCTTTTTCCCTCAAAGGACAAGAGCCCACTTAACCATTGTGAGGTTTTCCCTTCAAATCTTTTGATCATTAGGCCCTAAAGATGTTACAAAGACCTACCAATTCCCTAAGATGATTGTTTGTGATTCATATATTTCCGACCTTGCATACAATGAAGCCAGCACCACCCTCTGACCAAACAACAACCATTTTCGTTCCTATCATGACATCGCATCAAAACAGAACCTGAAACTAAAATGAGGCATTAAATCAAAACTAACAAAAACTCAAAAAGAAAATACATATGCATAATTTACAAGAGTGATTATCTCTGCTCCTCTAACAGCATATATAAGTAATCTTTCTACCCCTAGTCAAAGTAATCAAAAGGAATGTGCACTATTTGTGTTATACGGATTCTTTGTGCAGAACTCTTAGAGAATTCCAATATCCTTTGCTGAAAGCCATAGGCATCAATATAGATTGCTAGCTAAGATATACACTAAGAAAACTGAAATGTGACATAACTTCTATCAATAAATCCATCCTCCCAAAATTAATATACCATACAAACAGGTGATTCAGCTTTACAATGCCAAAAGCCTTCCCAAGTTCCATTTGCAACTATTGACTCCCATACCACATGCTTCTGGGCATTAATGCATTCCCAGAAGTCATGGAGTCACAATTAATTAACCTATTTCTAGCAAAACAATTTCATCTCTCAGGCAAATTCCCAATCATTAATTTCAGCATGGAATCATCACATCCCCATTCACCCGTTCGCGTAGCAATATATTGCTCTGACATCCTCAACACAATTATCTCCAATAACTTGACGGTAACTTTGGCCACGAATAAAGGAACCAATGCAGCCAAAGAGCACTTTCATCTTCAGCTATCATAATGCATCAATTTTTTCAATCATATCTCTTGAAAGATGCTCATTCCAAATCTCTTCAAGTTCCCTTGGAACATTACACCCTGAGATTACAACTAGGCTAAGAAATCCAAATGTTTGGGCACCCCATCCTTGTCCTCAAAAGACTAACCATCAACCTCAAGTTTCATTTTTGTTTACCATTTTCTCATCAAACTTGCCAACCTTTAGAAAACTTTGTGTTCCAACTGTCTACTATCCACAAATTTGTCCTCGCAAAGTTGCCACCATCCATACTAAACAAATTAGAGGTGTTATTAGGTCAAGTATGATCCAACACCTCCTAACCTAGACCCGACTTGTTGGGGTTATTAGGCTTAATTTCTGACCCAGATCCTAACCTATCCAAGAGTTAGGTAGGTCCAAGGTGGGCAAGTTCAATAGACATTGGATCTAGTAGGTACTAGCTGAGATTGGACTAGATATGGATTGAATCCAAGTTCAAGTTGGATCGAGTAGAGATTTCAGACCAACTTGGACTCTCAAGCAGGTACGATCATTTGGAAAGCTTAATTCCTTTTGTGCGCTCATAACTATTCATGCTTAGCCTTAAGATATAGTTAATAAGTTTTATAAGATTTGTAAGGCATATGAAGGTAAATGATATATTATATACTAAGTAAATCATCACATCCAATTGATATCATAAAACTTGAACCATACCCTAACATAATATATGATTGGGTCAAGCCAAGTCCAAGATGGTAAACTTTACCTAAAAATTTCATGGATCTATTTTTGGACCGATACCATCCAAATTAGGTGTTGGACAAGTATAGGTCTGTAAGTACTAGTGACAGCCCCAAAATAGCATCACCATAAACACAAGGGTTTAGGACTCGATGGGACGGTAGGGTGTCAAACTATCTCATGTGCATGGACAGGACGTGCCACCATCCCAAGTATCGAGTCCCAGAGCATCTCACCATCCCTAGTGTTGAGATGGAGCAAGATGTAGCACACATCCCATTCATGGAAACCAGAACAGCCCCATCCCCTCAGGATTTGAATCTTTGCCACAACCTCTTCAATCATCAGCATCTGCTTTCTTACACATCATGGGTTTAAAAAGCAATGTCAACTACAAGTTATGCCTAAAGAAGCTTGTCAAACATAACTTGGCCAACTCAACCATCACTGACAACAATGTATCAATCTAAAGGGATCTAAAGGGATAACAACTATTTTAGTAGTATCTCCCTTTACACACTACCTGCTCCAAAATACTCACCAATAATCCTTGAACCATATGCATGGCAAAGCTCCAAAAATCTCTTCACATCTCACTCCCTCCTACTTGACATTTCATATAACATTCCACCTCCAAATAACAATGCATACCAATTAAACCTTATTGGTTTAATTGTTCGAACGTGATCTATGTTTCAGCCAGCTATAGGCCAAAATATCAAAAATTAGAATCTATGCCAAAAAGGATCCTAAAAAATCTTTATATTTACTAATTATCAGTTGCACCCAAAAACAAAGAGAGGAATAGAAGAAGAATACTCTAGCGATGTTTGGGTAAATGCAAATACTGAGATAGTCTGCACAATGTCAATAGCAAATGTCCAGGCCCCATCTCATCCGCCTTGGGTCATACCATCAAATGTCAATGGCAATGTACACAAAGTGCATCACTATACAAAGAACTATCAGACCAATCTACAATGGATAATGAGCTCTAACCTATTCTAATAATAAACTGGTAATATGTGATTCCCACATAAGCCAACCTTTCATTTTGAAACCATGCAAATGAGATATCCAAGAAAATTGGAACATTCTATTAAAATAGAATACAAGCCTTCTGCCATCAAGCCCAAAAAACACATATTAAGCACTGGAGGCAAAAGGAACAATTTCAAACAATTATGTAAATACTAAAGAACTAAGCAGCTAATTTTTTTCAATAACAAAACTTCGAAAGTCATCACATTCTATAGGTGTCCATGATTCTCTAATCAAACTAGGGATCTAGGGCCAAAAGCCCCAAATATTCAATATTTACATAAAAACATAAGAAATAAGAAAAAAGATGATATTTTCTTCAATTACTGTTCAGGATAAAATATGGGAGATACATAAGCTTAATTGGAACAAATACATTTTGGGGCAAGAGCTCCATTCTTAGAGATTAATATTTAACTAATTTTGAATTCTAAAAAAGAGAAAAATCTAGCAAAATTCATTAATGTAACATAAAATTATAGAACTGTGTTATCAATTAAATTTTGCCAAAATAGGGAACTGAGACAAAGAAATTAGCTCCTTTACACAGCCATGTCCTAATCATTGTGCAGGTGTTCTTACACCCTCGTCAGTTTCTTGGTCAAAGGCAAATGCTGTATACAATTTTTTAGTTTCATAAAGAAATATTCTTTTCACAAAAACATGCTATTTTTAAACCTATGCACAAATTTGCAATAGTTAAGCATGTTAAACATAACTTCTACAATATCATTGATGACCATCCAACATCTTGCATCAATTCACAACAAAAAAAACACAAATTCTTTACAAATTCTTTACAAATTCCTTCTCTTCATCTCCCACACAAATAAATATATAAAAAGCCTGACATTTTCCAATAGATTCTTCATGCATTATCTTGCATAAAATAGTAATAGAGTAAAGCAATGATCCTTTAGGTGAAAGAATATTGTAAATGCTATGACTTTCCACTCAAGATGAAATTTCATATCATAAATACCTTTGCCCCAATCACCCTATCAAAAGTTAGTTCAGTTGTCAACCTGTCTACAAGATAGATTAAGTCCTTGAGAAAAGGACATGATACCCACCCCCAACAAAAAATAAATAAAATAAAATAAAATAAAAATCCCACAAGTGATGATACTACTCCACCCAACAAATTTCTACCAAATATTTCCACCTTTAAGTCCCAACATTTGCTCTACAACTTGCTAACCTTCAAAAGGAAAGAGGAATTAATTGCAAGTTCCTTTGACTCGCACCTATCAAATCCAAAATCTAGTGCAAGGATGAGACACACCTAGAGCATGAGCATAATCAATTTGCCATAGTGCCATGACTGCTATGCAAGATCTGCCAACACAAATGCTGATGGCATGTGATGCATGCCTCAACCAAGATATTGCATGCCAAGAACACCTCCATTGGGCCAAATGTTTAAAGATGCTGTCCTCAAGTATGATTAATTTGGAGAGGTTGAATTTCTCATGCTTGCATATCCAAAGAACTTGGCCTCAGATTTAGCTGCCTTCACCTTGAAGTCGATCTTGGGTTTTGCCTTCTCAAACGAACTTGAAGGATTGGGGGAACTGAAGGTGTGAGGTACTGAGAAGAAAGCATATTTATTGCTCTAGATGGAACGGTAGGAAGAAGCTTGGGCTAGAATTGGGGAGTAAGCTCGACTGTTAGCAGACAAGAGGAATTAGGGCATTCAGATCTATTCTATGAGATGCAGGGCAATATGGGGATTTGAGCTATTAATTTTCAACAAAACTAGACTTGCTGATTTCACTTGGAGTCCATTTGGTTGAGGTATGTCAGATTACAGGATAATTTGATGATTCTTAGGAATCATTATTTGAAAAATGATTACAAACAAATATAATTTTACTGTATTTGGTTGGTAAAAAAATTACTCTGAAAAATGACACTGAAAAATATTACTACATTTGATTGGAGGTCATCTATATAGGAATATACCCAAAATTTACAAATATGCCCATCAACATAAAATATTTTTTTAATATCAAGATAGCATTGTCATCTGCAATCGATTTTTATATAATGACTATAATCGCATAGCTCTTTGTATAATGACATATACATCTTAAATTTTTTTTGAAAAAGTTCTTTATTAAATGAATTTGTCAAGACATCAAAATAAATTCAATGATTACATTAGGGTATTTTGTCAAGTATAGATTACTATCATAAGGGAATTTATCAAATACCAACCCTACACGATATCTGTTTTATCTTCCCTCTCCAGAAAATAACATGGATCCACCAATTTTTTTCATCATCTCTCTCTTCTATTTTTCATACCAAACATGATAATCTGATATAAGATTTATTTTTTCATATCAAACTAACCCCAACCAAATGTACACCGGGCAGTTATCATTAATAGGGCGAGGGATAGAGCTATGCAAAACTAGGGCATGGCACCCTAGCATTCCTCCAAATTTCATCCTACAACAACAGCTTGAAAGAATCTTGAAAAGATCCTTGTTTGAATTGCATCCCTTTTCAAGATCTTTGTTCCAATTCTCTTCCAATTTCCTTCCACTGAAGTTTAGGGAAAGTTTAAGCGGTCCAAACTTTTGCTATACACTCTATGCTCCTCATAAACTAACCATAACCACAAATTCCTTTTTTTCCATTTTCTCATACAATCCAATCTATAGAGAGCTATGACTTCCAATTCTCTGTTCTTTCAATAATCGTATTCACAAAAATTGCCACCATCAACACTACATAGATAGCATCCTTATCCACCACAATCTCTTCAACTATCAGCCCTTGTGTTCCCTTGGTCAAAAGAAGCATAGTGTAATATCAACTAACAGTGATGCTTAAAGAAATTTTGACACCAGCTTAAAAATAAGTGGGTCAAATCAACTATTTAATAATATCTTCCTTTAAACACCACCAACCTTAAATTCCCCAGCAACAATTCTCCATTTGCAAGGAAAACCCTATATATCTCTTCCACATTCTCACTCCAAACCCTCCTTCACAGTTCAAGTATCTAAATAACCAAATGAATGACTTCCTATAAACTTTAACAACCAAAAACACAACTTTGATTTAAGCTGAAAAATCATTGATTTTTTTCAAATTAGTTTCATATGTAAAAGAAACACAAAGCATATCTGATCACATAGCAGAAGCTTATAAAAATAAGCATACAAATTTACCAGGGTTAATCTGCCAATGCAGCAGTAGATTAGGAAGAAAATGATAAACTTATGTTTCCTTGAGATTCAAGGCCAGCTCTTTAACATTGTTAAAATGTTGAACACCATGTCATACCATTTCAACTGAAATTGGTAGCCACATTGGAAAATCTAATTAAATAATATACAGTACAAAGAGCCAGCATACGAAAGAATTAGAATCCCCCTTTGCCAATAACTTGAAGAAACAATAAAAGACAGCCGAATTATCTAACAGCACAAATGCACAACCATAGAGCTTAGCAATGAACCATAATACATTTTACGCATACTATGCAGGTACAAGCAGCATCAATTAAAATTCATGGTACATAAGTAAACGTACAGTATGAAGATAAACTAGAGCTCCAAGCTTCTTATGATATCAATTCGAGAAACCCAATTACAGTAAGGCCAGAAAAGAAAAAAAAGATATGGAAAGAGAAGATGAAAAGAAATACTAGATCCCACCTCTATCCTCCAATTGTTCCGGGCATTGTACACAGGGTCATCACCTTTGCTCAAAAGTAAGCCCATTTCTTGATCCAGCATCTGCATCACAACTCAAACTCATCATCAAGCTTGAGAGCCTCAGCAGCGGCCTCCTCTTCCTCATCGTCGATCACAAAGTAGGGGTTGTGCACCTCTGGCTTGAACTTGTAGCCGGTGAAGATGTAGAACGCGAGAGTGGCAAGCTCCCCGGCGACAACACTGGTCCAGAAGTAGCGGTAGGAGGTGATGGTGACGAGGGCGTACACAACGACACGGGTGAAGTAGATGTAGCAGATGACAACGACGTAGTACTGGCGGAAGAGGGTGAGCTTCATGAGGTTGACGGCGGCCTTGCCGTCGGTCCGGGCTGCCTCGCGGAGGTTCTTGATGGACCAGACGATGGGGAACAGGACGGCGCAGCAGCAGACGACGTCGACGAGGAGGAAGACCTTCTTCCAGTTGACCCAGTCGCGGGCGTAGGGACTGGACTCGTCGATGGCGACCTGGGCGATATTGGCGACGACCTGGAGGGGGATGACCACCATGAGGACCTTCTTGTCGCGATCCTGGAGGTAGGGCTTGAGGAAGGACCAGCCAGTGCCGATGAGGACGATGAGGGTGAAGAGGGAGATGCCCTTGAGGAAGCTAAAGATGTAGAAGAGGACGTCCCAGCCGTGGGCGCTGCCGGTGCGCTCGATGTAGGACTTGTCCTCGGCCTCGCAGAGGAGGTTGAGGGCCTTAAGGATGACGACGGCAAGCATGAAGTAGTGGATGCGGAAGGCGGCGAGGCGCTTGCGGAGGAGGACGGCGACCCATACGGCGGCGAGGGCCGCGTAGGCAAGGAAAGGAGGAAGTAGATGAGGGGAGGGCGGCGGCGCCGGTGGAGAGGTAGGCGGGCGGCCGGTGCGGGCGTCCCGGTTGTACATGGCGGAGCGGACGGTCATGGAGATGCGGAGGCCACGGACGCAGTTGGCGAAGACAAGTGTGTACTGGCCGGGTCGGGTGGGGAGAAGACGGTGCCGAAGGAGGAGGAGCGGGGGATGGAAAGGCCGCTGGGGTTGGGATTGGGATTCTTGAGTTGGTCCAAGGAGTAGACGTTCTTGACGAGAAAGGACTCGAGGGGCAGGTGATTTCGTGATCCTGGAGCTGCTGGATGACGTGGATCCAGGCGTCGCGGGTGGAGAGGAAGAAGCCAAGCTGGTCGACGTTCGCGGAGTCGTCCGAGAGGGTGATCCCGGAGACGTTGAGCTCCAGGACGCCGTTGTGGGTGAAGCCGAACTCATCAAAGGGGATGATGGTCCGCCCGTCGGATCGGACCTCCGTCACCCGGATCTCCGCCGCCGACGGCCGAAAGGAGGCCAGGAGCGCCACCGCGAGGAGGAGGAACGGGCGGAGGAGGGCCATCGTCGCCGCCGAAGGCCCCGAGGTTCCCAGATCTCGATCTGGCTGGGAAGTCTTCTTGTTTTCTCTTTTTTAATTCCTTTCTTGGTGGAATTTTTCGGATGGGTCGATGAATGCCCAGATGGAGGCGATAATTACAAAGAGTCGGGGTTTATCGCAGGCGAGAGAAGAGGCCATGCGAGGAGGTGAATATTGGGAAGCCATAGGGGTTTTATGGTAAATCAAAGTTTCTGGGGCCGGCTTGCTTCGAAGTCAAGGATGGATGGAACGACCGGAGAGACGTCTTTGATCCGTGGCCTGTCTTAGTCTCCCCGTCCTTTCTTTTCTTTTCTTTTCTTTTCTTTTCTTTTTTTCTTTTCATTTTTTTTTTTAAGGTGGGTGGCGGGGGGTGGAGGTGGGTTTTAGACTGGTCGCAATACGTCAACGTCCACGTAAGGACGATATAGATACGTACAACAAAAAGCATTTTGTCAAAAGACAAGCACGCAATGCAAGTTAAAATACGACTCAAGGGACAATAAATAGTAAGTGTTGCATTAGAAATAGTATTTGGTATTACAAATGATCAAAGATTGTTACATGGATTATGCATATTATGAATCATGATGCTACACAAAAAAATCACTAATAGATCGAAAAATAATAAATTCGGTCTAAAAATAGATAAATAGTGATATTATATATATTATTTAGTTAGAAAGTTTGTTAAAATTTTGGCCAATAAGTTAATAAAGATAATAATGCTCCATTACGATGGGTTCTATTTTTCAAGCTTTTATAATTTTCGATTTTTTCAATTTTCTTAGGACGTTGATCCATTCTATTTTTAAGGATACGATCCAACTCTTCTAATCAGGCATTGAAGATCATGAAACTAATCTGCCAAAAGATAGATTGAACATTAAAAAATATAATTAATGAAAATATTATGTTTGAGAAAGGAATGTCCAAAAAAAAATCACAAAGCCATATTATTTGTCATTTTTGGCTACCATAGTCGTATAGGCATGGGTACAAGGTTGACTAGATGAATATTCTCGAGACACTTCTTTTCTAAATTAGACTAATACATTTTGCCTTTATTAGAATATCGTAGCTTTAAGACAATATAGTGTTCTACTTACTATACTTCTAGTGAAGGTAGATTGGGTGCAGCAAGCTTCAGACTTGACTGTGAACATAGTTAATAGGAGTAAAAATGTAAATAGATCCACTCAAACTAGTCCAAAAAGAGTAAGAGTATGAGATTAGCCGAAGGCCATCTGGCAAGATATTGACTTACCCATTTGGAAATCCTAAACTAGCAATAAGCATTTGGCAACAATATTCCAATTTAGCAATGCAAGCTATTTGTAATAATATCTCGATTTGTGATGGTATTCCAATTCGACAAACCAATCAAATGTTGGTATATCAAAGCCAACAAGTTATCCTTGCTAATACTTAGTTTTGCCCTCCATAAAAAGTAAAGAAGATCAAGGGATGGCATGAGATTAGTAAGAAGGAAGGAAAATGAGCACCGAAAATAGGGTTGTTTGGCCTCTTTATAGAAGAGAAGCATGCTTTACTGTCTACATCATATCTCAACAATCTAGCACATAGATTGTATTTGATAGAATTAAAGCAATTAAGAATCACATGACTTTTGCTAAATTCGAATCGAGTTTAATTGTGAAAATTATACTAGGGATGAAAACCCAAGATGAATAGATAAAGTTCAACCATGATGTGCATAAGCACGCCAAAAGATCAAGTATTGGCCATGACAGATAGCTAGTAGAAGATTGAGACAATTATATTGATTCTGAATTCTCCAGAATATAGAATCATATTGTGAGTCGAATGAGAGGAGACAATTAACATAAGACATATCAAGATAAATTAAAGGTGGATAAGTTAGTCTGGTTGTTGTGAAATAATCATATTTGTGTACAGGAGTAGTGAAAAAATGATTGGTAGCAGTTATTAGAACTATTAGGAGTGAGACCAAATAAGGGATGCAATTATCAGAGTGAATAGTTACTGTATTTGAGGATAATTATTATATACTAGTATAAATAAGTAGAATTATACTCCATAAGTGACTCTTCAATAATCAATTCAATCAATTTATCTATATCTTCTTCTTTATCTTAATCTTTTATCCTAAGAGTAAATGTAACATAAATTATCTATTGTACCCTAGCGCTACATCTTCAAACAGTAAGCTTGGCAGGGTGTCCTCTACCTCGACTAACCAAGTTCTTCGGAAATTTTGAGTTCCTTAGCTTGTCCAAAATAAGACAGAAAGATAGAAACAAGCTTTCTAATGTGCTTAGTAGGATACCATACAATCATCATCATATTATCTCCAATGAGATCCAACATAGTTATTTTCATGCTATTCTAATGGCATAGCTATATAATAACCATCACACCACTGTCAAAGATAATCAAGGAAGTAGTTGTAACTATTGGGGTAAACCTACCGACCCAACTTTGGTCTCTACGACTCCAATTTGGCAATAGCCGACCGATCGAATGTATGACTCTAACTGATCGACTCTCACTTGATAATAGCCGATCGATCAAACGTATGACTTCGATAGAGCATCGATCGAACTGACGACTCCAACTCTTCGCCAACTGATTGAACAAATATCACCGACTTATGGCCGACGACCGACGATACAGCAGAATCACCAACTGACGATCGTGCCTACTACCGACATACAGTCGGCTAATCTGCTCGATATGCCTTAACCGTCACGAACGATTACCGACCGCACATCACGATGCCATAATTGGAAAATTAATGACCCACTACGTGATTATGGTCCAATGATTTAGCCCCATAAAATACGGAACCACATCCGACGGTTACAAGAACCTTGTCTATAAAAGGGGATAAGGAAAATCGGACTGGTAAGCTACTTCTGGCCAGAACTCTGCTACTCTGAATATTAACATCTACTGTTCACCAACTTTTTTCTCTAACTTAAGCATCGAAGGATCCCCATCGGACACAAATTCGGTCAGTGTGGATGTTGTCTTGTAGGTATTCGTTCCCAACAACAAACGACGAAGAGTTGGCCGCAACAGATTGACGCGCCAGAAAGGGGGGAGAAGAGAGACAATATTCATCATGATGAAAATTAGAGCCCAACATTTGTCAAATGTCTCGAGCAACCGAGCATTGACAAAGTCGAGGAAATATTGCAGCTTACTATCGAACCGAGCTGGATAGATCCGATCGTCCAATACTTGATTGATGGGACCCTTGCTGTGGATTCCTCAGAGGCTAAACGATTCCGATAGACAGCCTCTCAATATGTGATGATAAGTAGTCATCTATACAAAAGATTCTTCTCTCTCCCCTTGCTGAAGTATTTGGGACCTACAAATGCTAACTATGTACTTAGAGAAGTACACGAAGAGATTTGTGAAAATTACTTGGAGGATAAATCTCTAGCTTATAAAGTCCTGCGATAAGAATATTATTGGCTCACCATGAAAAAAGATGCAGCTGAACTCATCCGAAGATGTGAACCATGTCAAAAGTATGCAAATATACAACATCAGTCGGCTAGTCAGCTGACATCGATTGTAGCACCATGGCCCTTCGTATAATGGGAGATTGACATATTTGATCTTTTTCCCCCGGCATCTGGTCAGAGAAAATTCATAGTGATCGCCATCGACTACTTTACCAAATGGATAGAAGCCGAACCTCTGACGCAAATCACCGAAAGTAAGATGAAAGACTTCATTTAGAAATTTATCATTTACAGATTCGGTTTACCACACACCATCATCACCGACAATGATCGACAATTTGATAACCAAAGTTTCAGAGAGTTTTGTGTAAAATTTTATATCATGCATAAACTCACTTCGGTCGGCCATCCACAGTCAAATGATAAAGTGAAAGTAACCAACCGAACAATCCTGCACGGGCTGAAGACCTGACTGAATGAAGCCAAAGGTCTCTAGGTGGAAGAGCTATATCCGATCTTATGGGCATATGGGACAACCCCCGCATATCGACAGGCGAATCCTCCTTCAATTTAGCTTATGGAACAGAAGCAATGTTACTGCTCGAGATTGGATTGCCATCAACAAGAGTCGAACAATACTATGAACCGAGTAACTCTGAATGTCGGAGAGCCGATCTAGATCTCCTTCCAAAACTTCGACAGTAAGCTCAAATTCAGATGGCTGCATATCGGCAAAGGATAGTCCGGTATTATAATGCAAGAGTCAAGCCGAAGGTCTTCCGATCAGAAGATTTGGTCTTAAGAAAAGTAGAAGTATCAAAGCTTTTGGATCAAGAAAACTATCTCCGAACTAGGAAGGACCTTACAGAATATCCGAAACTCTTAGATCGGGCGCATGTTGGCTAGAAACTCTTGAAGGGTCGGTGATTCTCTGAATATGGAATGCCGATAATTTGAAGATGTATTATCAATAAAGTTATCGATATGTACATTATTTGAAATACAATCAGAATTTCAGAATCACAAGTCTTTGACAAGTTTTATCAACTACCGACTGAATGTCGGCTTTCATTCCCGAAGTCGAGTTGTTTCTGTACTTAGACACAAAGAATCAATTGCTTCAGAGACAACTGTATCTTGATTCTCCTGCAATAACTGACATCGACTACAGACTTCGCTACAAAAATCAAATTGTCGACTATATTTCGATTCTCAATGTCGACTTTTTATTGTAAAAGCTGACTATAGTCGAAAGACTAATATGCCGACTTAGTCTCAACTAAGCAAAACGAAAAATGCCAAAACGATCAAGATCGGATTGAAATTATACCGATTAGGCTATGACCAGTCGAAAGATATTCGACTTTCCATCGATTATTAGATAATTTGACGTACAAGTCCGATCAAACGTCGAGCACGGGATATTCGACCTACAATCGTTATTCTAATTTTGTTAAGTATGTCAAAATGATTATGCGACTAATGGATATTCTACAAGTCCTACCGAATGATCGGACAAACGATTAATGTTCGATGATTATTCTACATTGTAACATTGCAGGCATTATCAACAAGCAAAACAAGAGACAAAATTTGGAAGAAGATGCTTTCATTCATTATCAAAAGAATTGTAAAATTAGATCGAAATCTGACTACAAGTGTCAGATTACAAAAGAAAAACAAATACACCGACTAAGCTTCGTCATTATTCCTTTGTTCGGGTGTAGTATCTCCGACTTGAACGATTTCAGGCTCAATCGGTGCTTCTTCTTGAATCGGAGCAGCTTCTTCTTCAACAACTCCATCTTTCAAACTTGGAGAGACGGTGCTGCTCAAGTCGAGGTCCGAATATAATTTTTCGACCGCATCTCGACTGTCTTCATACCCAACACAATACGAAGTGAAGCCATTTTTGAAGATCTCTTCCCTGTATTCTTTCAAGCCTCGAAAATCCTCAACTGTCTGACCTAATGCTTCTCTTGCTAACTCTGCTTCTGCCTTGGCCAAATCAACATCAGCTCGAGCAGAGGACAGCTCTTCTTCATTTAGTGCCAATCTTTCAGGCTGGCCCGATGACGTCCACGTTCGGCTTCGAGCTCTTCAATGCATTCGTCTCGCTCTCGTCGAAGTCGGTGGATGGAATGCTTCTTGCTCTTGACCTATGATTCAAGAGCCAAAATAACCCCGTAAGTCGACGTAAGTTCGGCCCCCGAGGATGCCAAGTCGTCAGTAAGTCGAAAAACTTTCTCTTGAAGTTTACTTCTCGCTCCGCTGCCAACTTGAGTTGTTCAAGTGCAGCCACTTTCTCAGCATCGACGACTGCCACCTTATTCTTCCACATGCTGCGGATATCGGTGAACTTCGTGTAGCCGACCTCCAGATCAGACATGTCGTGGATCAACTGCAGACAGAAGATAAGTCGGGTGATAAAAAAAAAAGAAAGAAAAGAAGAAAGAAAGTTTATCAAAGAGACTTACCCGATGATGGTCGGATAAAAGGATGAAATATTTCGACCACCGACCATTTCCTCCGATGCTCCCGATCGGTCGGAAGGAGAGTCGCCTGGCACAATCGTTTGGCCAGTACAATTAGCCAAGGCCGATTCATCGACGGGCACTTGGAGGTCGAAGTGCACCATGTGACCCTTTGATACTGCATCATCCGCCGACGCCACCGGAGCTTTCCCCCGGTCTGTTGTCGGTGGCCCCACGTTTGAAAGCGAGAGAAAGCTTGAGCTTGACTGTGCCCCGACTGAAGGAGCAACTGCCACAGTCGCAGATTATTCGGACTCTCTTACCTCAGCCCGAACCTTCTCAGGTGGCGGGACTATCGATGTTGTTTCGATAGCCCCCCTTGCTGTCCTCTCCTCGGACGGTGCAGTGGGGAGCACTGTCGGAGCTGACAATGCCAGAACAGGTTCAGGAACCGATGCTGATGGGGCATCAGGTTTCACTACCAATGCAGAAGCACCGATTGAAGTTGATGCCCGATGCCTCTTCGACGGTCGTGAAGGCCCGACTTCAGATACTATCCTCTTCTTGGCAACGTGCTGACGAATGTCGGTACTCGACGCCCGCACCCTCTACTGCATGGCTGCAAGTACAACAGAGATTAGTACAATTCAGCAAGTAAAAAAAATCAAAAATAACTGACTAGCTATACTATACTTAGACGAGGAACTGAACTAAGGCCGGCGTCATAAAGGGCCTGCTCGATTACAAGCTCTTTCTGCTTCGGCACCGACATGTTCTTCAGCCGGTGAAAGTCCCCCTGATCGTTGACCTCTACCCGACTGTTGTCGTTGGGGCCGGTACGAGGATCGCCCCAATGAGAAGAAAATTTCAAAGAAGCGAAGAAGAAGCAAAGAAAACTGATTCTTCTATCCATGAATGGACGATAGAAGACCAGTGATAAAGAAAAGACTTTTTCGGAGGTTGAAGAACCACCACTCTCGGACCTTCGAATGAGGTCGGAGGATAAAGAAGGCTCAGAAAAGTGAAGGACGGGGTATGGTCGGCAACATCCGACACAGCAAAGTAAAGCTAATTATCAGTCGGATCGAGTTCGGTGCCAGCTGAGCCAGACAAAGTCTGTAATAATTCAAAATATTTCGGACAAATTTCAGAATCAAAAATTGAAGACCCACCCAAAGATCTTTGATGTAGAAGGCCACCTGGCCCGAAGATGGGTTATTCACCCGGCCATCAGCTCCAGGGGCGAAAAGTTGAAACTGCTCCGGGATACAAAATTGCTTCCGGAGCCGTTCAACATTCGATCCTGAAAGTGAAGAGAACTTCACATCTGGACTCGATTGGGACTCATCAGTCGGATTCTCTGATCGATCTTCCTGAGAAGGAGAAGCCCTAGACATGAGAATAACTCTAAAGAAGATAGAAGACTTTAGAAGAAAGAAGAAAGGACTTGAAAGAAAGGCAAAGTTGACCTGAAAGCTGGGAGCGATAACCTTGGACATTGGAGCAACAACCCGACAGAGTCCCAGCACCACCAAAGACAGTGAAAGTAAAAATTTGACTGAGAGCGACCCTATATATATAGGATTCCTCAACAATCGTGATGAGAGCAGTCAAATCAAAGATCCATCAGATGACGACACGTGGCAACATCCGGACCGATCATTGATTGGACGGTTCGATGCATCTGTTCCAGATTAAACCACGTCACCCCTATCCGTGTGAATAATTCCGACCCAATAACATTCGGATACGTGGAACAGATCTATTTGTCAGAATCATATCATTTGATGCCGAATTAACTTTTCGAAACGATGCCTGATACTAACAACTGATACCGAATCGTCCGATCAGTGTAACTGATGACTATACCTGTCAATACGATAAAATAGTCGATCATCCGTATTTCGAAGAAAACGATGTCAAAATCGAGGCTCGATGTAATAGAACTCTCTTCGTCTAATGTGATAAATCACGTGATAATTTATATGTTGGATCACTTTAGACTTGAGAGTGGGGGCAACTATTGGGGTAAACCCACCGACCCGACTTTGGTCTTCACAACTCCGACTCGATAATAGCCGATCGACCGAACGTATGACTCCGACTGATCGACTCCGACTTGACAATAGTCGACCGACCGAACGTATGACTTCGATGGAGCATCGACCGAACTAACGACTCCGACTCTTTATCAATTGATTGAACAAATGTCACCGACTTATGATTGATGACCGACGATACAGTAGAATTACCAACTGACGATCGTGCCTATTACTGACATACAGTCGGCTAATCTGCTCAATATGCTTTAACCATCATGAACGGTTACCAGCCGCACATCACGGCGCCATAATTGAGAAATTAATGACCCACTACGTGATTATGGCCCGATGATTTAGCACCATAAAATATGGGACCACATCTGACGGTTATGAGAACCTTGTCTATAAAATGGGGTAAGAAAACAGGGCTGGTAAGCTACTTTTGGCCAGAACTCTGCTACTCTGAACATTGACATCTACTGTTCACCAACTTTCCTCTCTAACTTAAGCATCGGAGGATTTTCGCTGGACATAAATCCGATCAGTGCGGACGTTGTCTTGCAGGTATTCGTTCCCGACGACAGGCGACGGAGAGTTGGCCGCAACAGTAACTAAAGTGATTGCAATACTTGAGCCAACTTAAAGCACATGCATCTTCTTTGGCTCTAATGTCGGAATAGATCAATAGACTTGTTTCTATCTTTGAAAGCCAGTATGATGCATCATGATATGTTCTAGAATAGATTATGGTGGAATTAGCTAATCTTGTTTTATGACTATCCAATCGATTTCTTTCATTATGGCATGAGAATATCTAAGCCTTTAAGTCATCCATTACTCAAATTGCAGCCTATTAAGAGGAAGAGGCCGAAGAATGTTGTATGGAGTCTTCAGGCTATACAGACCAAGGCAAGGTGGAAATCCTGAAGGTAGTATTACACCAGATCGAGCAAGTTATTGATAGTTTGATCAGCATTAGATTGGTACTTGAAATTGTAAGTCATAGTGCTTTATAGATCATTATTGGCAACATCGGTAGACCTATGCTACATAAGTCTTTGCTATTGAAGCCTGTGATCCCTTAACGATAATAGATGGAGGCAAGCAATACTATCATCCTATAATACAACTCATTATCATAAAAAAAGCTAGAGGCAACTAAGTCAACAGAAGCCACTACACTTTATTCGAGTGGTACACATATCGGAGCTATATATTCGGGGCAACATAATTACATAAGGGCCAACTCGGTCTAATACTTAATTATACACATATTTAGAGATCCCCGTGTGGACAACCAATAGTATGATTTTCTGAGTTGGACAATAATCTAATGAAGGATCGACGAAGTAACGAATTCAGTTTGAAAGTAAAAATCATAAATACTATATATTATTATCATTTCATCTGGAGACATTCCACTAAGTTTTGACTAGCAGACCAATACAAGTGTCTTATTACAGAAATGAACTCCATTCAAGATTTCTCACAGCTTTTAGTCTTGTTCTTACTGACAAGATAAGATGTTGAGCAATTCTACTTTAAATGATGCAGTATAATTTTCCAGAGAAAAATTTGGCTAGCTAATTTTGAAGTTTATCGGCCTTAGAGAATGGTCGAATGGCGATGATAATTATGCCAAAGTCATTAATGGAAGTATGTAAGACTGCTATGTGCACACAAAAAATATAAAGGCTATGTTAGTTTATTATTTTTATTAACATATTTATGCAAGCATAAGTAAAAATTGATTGTGATACACTCAAGGTGTTCTCTTCACTTTTGTCTTGCGCTATCGATGCTTTCACTATTATATACCCATCAAAGCTTGAGGATGATCCAATTTGATGTTCTATTCCTTATACTTCTTGATAATGGTAGTCAAGGTAGAATGAGTATAGTGAACTTCAAGCTTAGGAGATGGATATGATTGATAAGAGTGAAAATGCGAGAGGTACCAACCTAGAGATGGTGAATATGTCGCATTAACTGAGAGCAGATTGAAAAGATATTGATATATTGATTTAGAAACCATCAACCAAATAGCAAGTTTGTGGTAATAATATTCTAATTCAGCAATTCAACCATTTGCAACGATTCCTAATTCAGGGTCATATTCGAACTTAGTAAATCCACTCGATATCGATTGATCAAATAAATGGACTATGCTGGCTAGTACTCGATCCACCCACTATGATAAATGTTGCTATCAATCCCGAGATGCCGATGTGGATTGCCTTCATAGACTTACAAGATAACATGAAAATGTCAAAGAGCTCATCTCAAATTGAATCCGGCCAAGCCCTCTAATGCTTAAGTTAGAAAAAAAAATTGGATGGGAAGCAAGAAAGAAGGAGAAAGTTAGGTGAATAATATTAATATTAGGGATACTATAGAGGCATTTAGCAATTGAGTATTAGGCCATTAAGGCATTAAGCAGTCTCACCTTTCTTAAAGGATGATCTTATGTATAGTTAGATCCCAAATATTCAATGAATCATATCCCAACTAACTCAAAGTTGTACCATGACAATTTGTAGATATGGCGTAATAGCCTTAGGACATGCCATAATTGTCCAACACATGGTGAAATAGCCAAAACTCCATATGCTCTCGGATGAAAGGATCAAGTAGCTTGTACCATGGGAAGGTCCTACTCACCTCGGGCTTACTATTGAGCTACCGAGCCAAGCTGAGTCTTTAGCTTTGGAGATTGGCTACTTCTGATTTTCTCATCCCATCTTTCAGGTCAGCTAGGGGGTTTCGATCAAAATGCCTTAAAGAATCTTTGATGTAATTGGTTCACTATATAAGTCATGAGCTGATGAATTTAGTCTTACCACATCACCATAGTCATTTATTACCACATCATAGACACCCTACTTCCGAGCGTAAAGCATCCCCCTTGATTCAGACGAAGGAAGCAACTATTTTGCTAGACTTTGCATGACTTTAAGGAGGTATTAACTCCTAAGCGGTGATCCCCTAAAGGACAAGTTTTGAGTCTTGATCATCTAAGGCAAAATTGACTGACTGAAGTGGTGGTTACAATATGTATCTATTTTTCAAAGATGACAACCTAAAGAGGGTGAATTGAATTTTAAAAAAAATATTTAACTTGTGCCCAACAATAAATTTAAATGTGTTCATAAAAGATTAGCAAAAATAAATATACAATAAAAATTAAATATAAATATAAATATTTAATCATAAATATAAAATATTTATAGTGGTTCAGTACTCAACTCAGCACCTATATCCACTCTCCAAGTCAATCCATTTAGAAATTTCAAATATATTTTTTTAAATTATAGTTTGATTATTTTTAATGATTCACAATCCAATCTAATTGATTTTTTCTAGCTTATCAATCAAAATCTTACAATCGATTATTTTTTCGAGCTCAAAATCAATCTAGTTTGTTTTCATTGGCTCACCAATCAAAATCTTACATCATCCGATTTTTGGTTTGGACTAACTTTTAAAAACCCAAATTTCTTCCCTAAGAAATTAGTCATAATAGTTAATAAAAGATATATAAGAATTTAAAACATAAACAATAAACTCTTTAGACTCTTGAAGAAGTCGAAATAGTTAGCTTTTGAATTATTTTGACTTCTTCTTTGAATGCTTAAGAGAGGATTGATGGAGACTTGAATGATGTTGCTCAGTAGCTGTTAGCTTAATTTAGTGCACACTTCCTCTCTATTGAGTTGAATAAATATGGGAAGGTTAGAATTGAAAGCTCTTAGAAAGTTCTTCCTCTTTCTCTTTTTGTTCCACTCAAAAGCTTGAATATTATCTATAATAAAATTCAATGGCCTTCGGTACTTCATTCTCTAATTTGAATTTTTACTTTTATGGTCTAAAAATATTTGTAATTGATACTTTAACCATTAGAAGCTCGAAAATAGCCATTACAGGTAAAATATGGCCATTTGAAATAATTTAAAAAATAGCTGTTATTTTATCAGAAATCTGTGAGTCAGCTCACCAAAGTTCTTAATCAGCTAACTTTAAGTGATGAGTCAGCTAAGTGAAACTTTGAGATGACTCAAGAATAGATATAAATTTTTCTATATTCTATTATCTGAGACTGAATCGGCTCAGATATCTCCTTAGTCGATTAACTTGATGACTCAGTCGACTAACTGATCTTCCACATCAACTCAGAAAACTTGTAATCTTTTACAACTTTTTATATTTTCTGACTCTAAGACTGAATTGACCATCCCATTCTTATGAGTCGACAAAGCTCTTGTCTTAGTCCCTTGGTCGATCAACTATGTTATTTTCATGATCGACTCAAAAGAATCTCTGAAATCTTTAATCTTCTATCTTCATCTTGAGTCTAAGATTGAATCAGCTATAATCTTATCTTGATTAGCTCAGATAAAAACTTGATCGATTAAAAAATATCATATGAATTTTATATCTTTCTATCTTTATTCTTGAACTAATATTGAATTACTGAGCTTCTTTCTTGATCAACTCAAAGGCATGCCATGCGTGCCTAAAATAATTTTTCTATTTTAAGTATCTTTTTTTATTAAATATATTCTAGACTAGACTTGCCTTCTCTATCTAAATTTTGAATAGATGGACTTGTTGAGAAGTCTTTCTAGGCTAAACTTTTCTTTATCAATTTTTTTTTATTTCGAACTCAGTTTCTTTACTTTCAAAACTTAAAACTTTGAATTTGAAAACATAAAATTATTTAAATTTGAGAGGACTTCTCTTTAGATGAAATCAACCATTGAGCATTATAAGAAATCCTATAATCACTCTCAAAAGCATCATTAGTAACCATAATTTATACTTAAATTTTTTGACATCATCAAAATCAATTTCAGGACTAACAATATCTACCAATCTAGATAAGAGAATAATTGATAGGATTAATTCAAGCTATTCAAAGCTTTATAAAGGAGGGAGTATGTTTCTAAAATTAGCTATATCTGGAGAGCTTTGGAGCACCATAGTTCCTCCTACTGCCTTTTTATGAGTTGTCATGGCTCTTTGGCTCAAATGTTTTGATACACTCAGGAGAGATATTCAACCAAGTCTTTTGGAGGCCTTTTATATCCAATGAAAAGCTGAAGCATGAGCTCTTCAGCTTGATCATCATTATGGCCACCATGATAAATTGATCTAGCTCATGCACTTTAAGTGTTTCAACATTGAATCAACTTATATATCCTTCAAGGAACTCATCCTCTCTTTACTTGATGGTGAGCAAGTCAATATAGATCTTTCTCTATATTTCACCATTGAGAAAATGATTGACAAATTGGTGGCTGATTGATCAAAGGAGCTAATTGAGATTGGGTAAAGGCTCGAAAATCAAAGTCAAGTGGCCTTCCTAAGAGTGATTAGGAGAGCCCAGTACATCATAGTTTGACTCAGAATAATATGAAAGCTCTGAAGATCTTTAAATGGTCCATTAGATTTATGGTACCATTATAGTGCTCAAACAATGGCATCTTAAATCTCTTTGGAAGAGGCTCCTCCATGATCTCCATGATGGAGGCCCATTTATCACCTCCATATCATATATTGCTTTTGCCTTCTACTCTTGCAAGGCCCTACTCTAGCTATATATCTCTTTGATTTGTGGTGGGGATCAGCCTCCTACCTGACGACCTTTTTCAGTTGGTGCAGAGAAATCACCAAAACTGAAAATCATCTAGACGAAGAGCTAGAGCAATGGCGTCTCTAGCCCTATGCAAAGTTTTCAAAGTAAGGATGGCTATTATCTTACATTGGACTTGATGGTTCAACTGATTAGTGCAGTGAAATCACCAAAACTGAAAGTCATGCTAGACGAAGAGCTAGAGCAATGGTGCCTCTAGCCCTATGCAAAGTTTTCGAAGTAAGGATGGCTATTATCTTGCATTGGACTTGATGGTTGACTGATTGGAAAAGAGAGTAGTAGCCTATTGCTATCAGTTTTGCACTATCATTGCTAGAGTCTACACCTACTAAGCGAGTAGGTTGAAATGCCTGATGCCTATTGCTCCCATCATTGGTTGAAGGGGCTGAGCTCTCTAGGAACCATGCTGGAGACCATTAGGAGTAAGTTAGATAGGTGCTCGATGGTTGTTTCTTCTCAGTCTCTTTTTTCCTCTTCCAATAAATAGCTACAATTTATTGTTGCCAATCCCAAGATGCTAACATGGACCGCCTCCATAGACCTGCGAGATAATAAGACAGGATCAAAGAGCTCAATGGATTAACTCTAGCCGAGCATTTTAGTGCTTAAGTTATGGTTTTTTTATAGAAATAAAGAAGAAGAAGAAGAAGGAGAAAGTAAGATGAATAATGTCGGTATTAGGATGCTATTGAGAGATTCAGTAGTTTAGTATTAAGCCATTAAGCCACTGAGCAATTCTCATCTTTCTCTTAAGGTTTTCAAGCCTATATATAGCTAGTATCTCGAATCTTTAGCAAATTGTACTCCAACAAATTCAAGATCATGCCATAACAACCTGCTTATGCAATATAATAGCCCTAGGATATATCATAATCACCTAGCATATGATGAAATAACCAAGACTTCATGTGTACCCGAATGGAAAGGTCGAGCTACTTCTACCATAGGAAGGGCTTATTGCCAAGCCTAACTGAGAGGCTTCAACTTTGAAGGTTGGCCATTTCTAGTTTGCTTATCTCATCTTTTCAATCGGCTATAAGGTTTTGACTAGAATGCCTTAAAGAATCCTCAGATATGTCTAAGTCACCACATATGTCATGAGTTGGATGATCTCATTGTGCCATATCACCATTATCATTTATTGCTATCTTAATAATAAAAGATCAGGAGAAGATACGGATAATTGGAGGACAAAGAGCAATGAGCACGAAAGAAAAATATAAGACCTATTATAGAAGGAAAAGGTGCCTTACTAGGTGATCTCCATTAATACAGAAGATAATACTGAATCCCCATAGATATGGAGGATCCTTTTGGGTACCCAAAAGCATTCCACATAAAGAGACATGGCAGGAGAGGAAGATATCTTTAGAGGTGTGCACATCTTGTTTGGAGAATTCTTTGAATATTAAAGTTTGGGTCTCATTTAGAATATGAGATATGTTGTATTATTTATAAGATATGACATGTTTTAATTATGATACATGGCTCTTAGACTTGAGAGTGGTAGGAAGAGTTTTGAGAGAGATCTCAAAGAGATACTTTTTTAAGAGAAGAACCAAACTCATTATTTCAACCTTTTGAGCAAATATTTTTTCTTATCCAAATTTTTTCCATTATTGTCACTTGATTTAATTCATGGTTATTCTGATTTTTTGTAGG
Organism: Elaeis oleifera; assembly: GCA_000441515.1. Lineage (NCBI taxonomy): Eukaryota > Viridiplantae > Streptophyta > Magnoliopsida > Arecales > Arecaceae > Elaeis > Elaeis oleifera. The sequence continues at coordinate 53,878 of KE505377.1, forward strand.
AGCATTTGATCTGTCGTTGATAGTGTGCTATGTTACACATTATAATTTATTTAGAGAAGATATTTAAGCTTAAAATAAGAAATATTCATTCTCAATTTTTTTTTTGATGTTTGCAAAGAATGAAAGATATGGTTTTATAGTTTTTGATTTCAAGGATATTTTTATAATTTCAAAAAATATAAAAATAGAAAGGCACATAAATATGGTATAAATGCAATGCACAGGCTATAACAAGTGATCATAAAAAAAGTCAAAGCATTGCTTATAAATACCTAGAAAATATTTCTTGCTACCTTTTCTATGCTACAAGGGATTTTTTACTGAAATATGGTTATTTTTAAAAAATTATCAAAATAATATTTTTAAAAATATTTATCAAAATACTGCCCAGAAGAAAGTCGTCCTATAGTAGGACGACTTTAGATACCAACTCACCACCTTTCACACTATGTGAAAAGGTGAGTCAGCAATGAGAGTCATTTACCGAAGGACGACTCATAGAGTCACCTTATGGAAGAGCGATAGGGCGATTTATAGAGTCACCTTACTGAAGGGCAACTCATAGAGTGGCCTACATAACACCCTCCTTCCCCTCCTCTCTTTGTGACTTACAGAAAAAAAACCAAAACCAACTGATTCTCGATCCCCCTTTCCTCCCCGTGCGATCCCCTCCTCTCCCTCTGGGTCCCCGGTGCAAACGCCTCGTGCTCCCTCTTGGTCCCCGGCACAGATGCCCCCTGCTCCCTCTCGGTGCTAGAACCTCCTTTCTCCCTTTTGGTCTCCGGCACAGACAAACCCCTCTCTCTGTCGGTCCCCGACAGCCATCCCTCCTCTCGACGCAAGAACCCCCCTCTCTTTCGGTCCTCGACGGTTGTCCCTCCTCTCCGCGTGAGAACCCCCCCTCTCTTTCTCGATCCCCCATGGCCGTCCCTCCTCTCGACGCTAGAACCCCCCTCTCCCTCTCGATCCCTGACGGTTCGTTCACCCTCCTCTCGGCCCGTCTCCCTCCTCCTTCCCGATGTACCGTCACCCCTCCCTCCTCTTGGCAGTCCACGGCATGAGAACCCCTGCTCCCTCCTTCCTTCTCTCGGCCCACCCCCTCCTCCTCCCCGACGTACCACCACTGGCGGTCCTCGGTGTGCCGCCCCATCCCCATCCAGAGAGGCAAACGAAGGTATTTTTTATTTTTATGATTTAATTATTTTATATCAATTATAAATTTATTTTTATCATATTTATTTATATTTTTATGTTTATAAATTTATATTTATAAACATAAATTTATGTTTATAATATTTTTATGTTTATAAATTTATGTTTATATTTTTATAAATTTATGTTTATATGAATTATGAATTTATGTTTATTATAAATTTATATTTTATAACTGAAGGTAATTTGTATAGGAGGAAGGCAATTTAACGTAAATAATATTATTATAATAAATTATCAAAATAATTTTTACTTGGGGCTTGTTTGGTTGGCTGGGCTCAAAATCCAATGGGATTCATGGCCCAACCACCATAAGTGTTGGATTACAAGCCAACTGAGCCTATATTTTTAAGCATTCAGAGTCACCTTTTGAGTGGACCAGTCCGAATCCTATAAGGAGAAAAAAATGATCTATTAAGAGGGGTTGATTGGGATTAGACCGCCAGAGACGATATTATCGGGGTCTTTATTGAGATTTCACTGGCTTCGCAATACCTTTCACCACTTATCGGATGATGCAGATGATGAGACCATGCGGAGGCATGCATGAGCATTTGTTCTTTGTCTTATCGATGGTCATCTATTCACCGATAAGTCCGGTTCCTACGTGCAGTTATTATACTTACCCCTGTTACATGATCTCGATGCATGTGGGCAGTGGAGTTGGGGCAGTGCTACCTTAACCTTCTTGTATCGCGAGCTCTACAGGACCACCAGACCAGATGCACATGAGATAGTAGGGCCGTTGGTGTTGCTTCAGTTTTGGGTTTAAGAGCATTTACATGTCAGACGGCTAGATCGAATGCTTCCTAGGGTAGAAGCCCACCAGCCGACAGCGAGAGGTGGTGTAGCAGGACATGTCCCATTATATATGGATGATGCTGGTTTTAAGGATTCATTTGGTGGCGTATAGTATGACCAGACTGATCTATTGGGATGTAGGTATGTAACCAGTAGCATTGATTTTATATGATAAATAATTGCATATTTTCACACAATAACATAGTGACTTTATTTTGAATAGGTGGAGGACTCGACTAACTGATACTAGCAATCCGATACCGCACACAGTCATATATTATAGGGATTAGCTAGATCAGCAGCATGACGATCAGATGCTGTGGGTGCCTTATACACTAGAGATATTGGCCGCATTGCCCGAGGTATGCCAATCAGATCAGCATGTATGGAGGACACGCACACCTCTCATTTGCTTTAACATTGTGGAGATCAATTGTCCGGAGTGCATGATACGATAGTTTGGTATGCATCAGGACGTCCCCCATCATGCGACACTGGTGACGCTCTCCACTGTTTAGATTGACGAGGGACGGCATTGCCACAATTGGGTTCGAGAGCATCAGGAGCATATTGATGCATGGGAGTGGTGGGAGGATTTGATTATGGCTGGTCCACCTATGCTTCTCATGATAGATTATTATGATCCATATCTGTAGTGGTACAGGAGTATCACTAGGCGATTTATCTCACCATTGATGAGTGAGTGGCCCGAGATGAGGTTCCATCCTTCGGACAGCATGATGGATATTGTCGTATATATATTTATTTTGTCTCATTTTGTTATGTTGTTATTGGTATATTTATGAATAATATTTATTTTCTTTTCATACCGACAGTTTCAGAGGATCACGTCGCTATACCATATGGCAAGAAGCGGCTTCCATTCGGTCACTATTGGATGCAAAGACCGAGCACTTATCGTTATTATGGACGGCTTTGTCAATACTATATGAGTCGTCTCAGAGGATAACGACTTCAGACTGTGCCATTGATGGATGATCCGAGTACCTCTTCATATGCCCAGCACACCTCATATCTTGACTTCTCGGACTTCCATCTCTCCATAATAATGCATCTATATCACAGAGAATGAGCGAGTCGGGAGACACATCGTACCGACCTGATGAGCATTACGTCGATCAGCATGGGACGGTTAGAGGTGGGGTCGATTGAGAGTTTCTCAAGATAGACACCAAGCATATGTTGATAGGCCGAGCATGCTCCCACCTCCTCCCCATCGGTTAATACAGTGCCTAAGCCATCATGCCAGCGGCTAGAGATGACACGTATTTACGAGAGACGGATGCGTAGGAGGCTCCAGTATCCTGATAGATACACCTCTCGATAATTATGATACGTATACATTTTTTGTTAAAAAATTTTGTAATCAACTATTAGATTATATTATTTTGAAATTAATATTACAATTTTTTTATCTAAAAGCATATGTTACAATTTTTACTAGTTACACAAAAAATTAATTATTGATCTTAATACAGGTTATATGGTTGGAGTTTGGGATTGTCCATCATTTCTAAGATAATTAGTTGATTCCTAATATACCCTTAA
>KE505377.1:62439-76922 GCA_000441515.1 Elaeis oleifera
CGGGCGGTATGGGCCCGAACGGCACCGAACCGCCCGGTTCGGTGCGGTTCGGGGTCTCTTTCCGAAAAAGAGGTCCGAACCGGACCGGTAAGTGGCCGGTCCGGCTCGGTACGCCCCGTACCGGGCGGTTCGGCCCGGTACGGCGAACCATGGAACTATGAATGCATTGCTGTGATAGCATTATGCTTTTTGGATGCTTTTAAATATGTGAAATTACATATTTATTTTATTGCCATGTTTCAGCCATATCATTTTTGGTTATATTTTTAGTATCTTGCTGTCTTTATACTTTGTATCCATTTTTCATGCTTCATAGTCAAGCACCATGACATAAAAAAATGTTGCTTCTTTGGCAGAATAGTCAAAACAAGAATGAGGTTTTGGATTTATAGTATCTTAGAGCACATGATGCTGTAAATCTCTTATTAGTAATTAATAGTTTGACACTCTGACTTGCAGCAATCATGGGCATAGCATTGATGCTTCATACTGGGTTTGTAAATGGTCTTGTGAAGCAATTAAGTTGAGGAACAGGGAATGTGAATACATATTATCATCCAAGGACCCTCAATTTTACACTGTCCTGTCATGCCTCTCTTGGAATCATTCCAGGGAAAAGTGTAGATGTAATTTCAATAACTTGACTCCAGATGATGAGTTGTGCTGATAACCATGCTAATGTAGCTGTCTGGTTTATATCAGCTTGTTGCTATGCGTAGAAGATCTAGCATCTGAAGCTCCTTAACCTAAAGCGATTTTCATTTTTTCAGTTGACAACATGAACCCAAGAATTCTCTAAGGATAACAAAGGAATTTAACACCATTGTGGAATATTTTACCAACCAATCTGGCTTCACTTATGGGTGTCAAGAGAAGCTTTTTTTTTTTTTTTTTTTTTTTGTAATTCTAAGAAGCGTCTCGTGCTACTTAGATAAAGGAATAGAAGTAAAGGAATATGTTGGGATTTTGGCATACATGAGGACTTATGAAATCTCTCAGTTAATGTCTTCAATAAAATATGCAAAGGATGCTTGTTTTAAATTAATATTATATTAAGATCTATGTGCATCTGTGTGGTAATGCTTGAGCCTTTGTTTTGATTGTCCACATGAATTTCAATTTTCTACTTATTCAATGATTTCTTACACTTAATGTAAACTTTGTTCTGATTTTGATTTGTGGCATATGAGTTTAATTATACTTGCCTTTGTATTTCACACTACCAAAGAGTTTGGTGCTCTTATATGTACTCAAAACTTGCAAATTTCGAGTATAATCTAGCAAAACTGCTATGTAAAGGTTTGATTTATTGTTCATAAGAGAAACTCAACCCATAACAACATCAGTGATATCAAATGTTTGTTAAGATTAATATGTGAACAAAAATGTTAAACGAGTTGTGGTTCATTTCTTCCAAAATGATTTGGCTTTGGCTAACAGTTCAGATCTTGATGATGGCAAAATTGTATTTTCAGTTTGGTTGTTTAAATTATATAATGTGTTAGTTTTTCCTTTAAGCATGCAAGCACACATAAAACTACATAAATCTCATTTTGTTAGTTCTTCTATTTTTGCATGATTTCACTTGTTTAGGCTCCATTCGGCATTACTTTCATTTTTTTAAATTTTCGGAAACAGAAAAATAGAAATTGTATTTCTATTTTTTCATGTTTTAAATGTATATGTTTGATATAGTCAATTATTTTTAAAATTAACATGGCAATAGTAGCGCATATGATGGTGGTTGTAGTCTTGTAGAGGATGTGGTGGTAGTAGCGGTGGTGTTGGTGGTAGGACCGGTGATGGTACAATTGAGGTGGCTATGATGGCAGTGGTATGGAGGAGGTGCCGATAGTTATCATGGTAGCAGCAGCGATGATGGTGGTAGTGAGGGCACCAACAATGTGATGAATGGTGATGATGATGGTGGCAGTGGTGTGGTGGAGGTGGTGACATCAATGATAGTGGTGACGATGGTGGTGGTGGAGGAGGCGATGGCAAGCGATGTGGTAGAGGCAACAATAAGGGTGGAAGCATCGGTGATGGTTGCAATAAACGGTGGTAGCAATGGTGGTGACAGGGCAATGGTGGTGCGGAGGTAGTGTTGGTGGTGGTAGTAAAATATGAATTTCTTATTTCGAAACTATTGAAAATAAGGATTTCTCACTTTAAGTTTCTAGAATAATGAAAGTGACTTTTAAAAATAGAAAATAAAACAATGGTACCAATATGTTTATCAACTTGTTTTTTTTTTTTTAATAGAAGACAAGCAATAAAAGCGATGCCAACCCCTTAGTTGTTCACTAATAATGGATTTGGCATATCTAATACTAGTTTATGGCCCAATTCCAGATATGACTGGATTAGTTGTATATAAGAGGAAATGTTGCATAGCACTCATCCTAGTAGTGCAAAGTACATAAAAACTGAATTTAGAACCCACTTGCTGAACTGTGATAAACAGTGTCTAAATTTGCTAGTCAGATATTTATTGCCTATGTAAGGCTGTCAATGAAATTAATTATTCTTGGTATGTTAATAGTCTTATTTGATTTATAGATAAAAAAAGTATGCACTTAGTTGTTGCATTATGTGCTTTAATATGAGCAGGCAATGCTCAACAATGTGAAATTGTGAACCCTCAATTTATCCCATGTTTCTGAGGGTTCACTTATGTGTGCTCTCTATTTAGGTGGCTGTCTTTTATTCTGAAATGATGAGCTTCAGGTTCTCTCTTTGTATGTACCTATGTGTGCATGGGCTTATTGTAGATTCATGGGTTGGACAATGCAAGTGTGCAACTATGAAAACCCACTGAGGAAAATGGACAAGGAATAGATAGGCTCTTCAGCTAGAGAGGCCCTCATGTCAGGAGCATTGCACCCTATTCTTGAAGCCTTGTCTTTACTTCATTGTTGTTGGGAACTAATTTCCATTGCATGATCAAATTTGATCTTATAGTTGATTTCCAATATAGGGTGTTGGAAAACATTTGTATCTCTAGTTATTGCTTCATTGGAACTCTCTTCAGTGTACTTTCCCCTTCATGACATTAAACATGCCTTTGATACTCAAGTGCTGCTCATTTGTGGTCTATTAACCAGCAGTCTATTAAAAACTACCAATCGGATGACTTGAAATCATGTCCTGTTACTAGAAAAGTTGAAGATAAAGGACAAGAAGAAACAAAAACTTTTCATAAGTATGGGAGGAGAGGTTCGGGAAATCCACCAAACAATATGGAGAAAAGCAAATTTTATTAAATCAGTAATTAATATAAACAATAAAACTTTACTAATCTCATATACTAATTCTGAAACAATTGAAACTCAATATATTGGGAGAGTAAAGAATCTTAGACAGGTGCTGGTCATTAGCACCAAATAACCAGCATCTTACTTTCAAGGGATTTCTGAAATTATTCCATATATAATTCTTAAAATTCAACAACATCTGAAATTTATAAAGCTCCTAATACTACTTGACGTTACATGCATCAACTATGTATGTTCTGCACCATTTATCTTTCAGCATTAGGTTATGCATAAGTTAATTTGCACTGTAAGTGGCTAAATATTGGACTAATTCTCGATTACTTGGTGGTGCATCTGTATCCTTCTCTTGCTTCTTGCTGTCATATTGGTGATAATTAAAGTCCATGGCATGGTATATAATTGGGACTCAAATATAGATGATATTTTGGATGATCATGTGAGTAAAATTGGTGAATCCTTGCTTTGACTGAGTTATATCTTGTAAAGGAGAGCAGCTTATACTATCAGACCTACGTTATTAAAAGATGGACCTTTGCATGCAGATCTAGGCTGTTCTCTTTTGACCTTTGTGAATTTTATGTGTATTTCTAGAAACTGCAGAGCAAAAGGAAAGTAGACATGCACATGTATACATGAACATATAATAATAGATGTGTACATTTGCATATAGTATACATACCTACATACATGCATACACACATAGCTATATATTATTATTATCTATACTAGTATAGTTGAATTATCATAAATTTATGCTTGTGTTTATGGATCTGTTCATCTGTATATGTAGAAACTGTATGTTCTTGGAGTTTTTGATAGTTTGAGAGTAGTTGCTTCAAATAGAGAATATGACCTATAGTATCACACTATTTGTTTGTCTTTTGATGTTCTCTTTCAAGCTTGTGCTTGTTATGTTATTGGCTCTAATTCTATTTTCAATCCAACATATGCAGATCATGATTCATATTCAAATCCTAAGTTGATTAGATGTTTAGGAAAAAGAACCATGTGACAGGAAAAAGAGAAAGAAACATGATAGATATGGGTGGAAAATAAGACAAAAAAATAATGTTTAGGCTACCACACATAATGCTGCAGTTATCATGTGTCTCATAAAACCACATAGAGGTGAACTAGACAATCCTAGAATATGACTTAAACAATCCTAAAGCCAAAAACATCTGAAAAGTTTAGGATATGTTTTGACTTAGCACTAAATTTTTTTGAAACACATCCAGGAATAGTTCTAAAAGTTTTTTAAAAGAAGCCCAGAAGTACTTTTGCCAGTTGACTTTACATGCATGCCAGGAGTTGTGATAAAATTTTTACAAGTAAAATTTTGGATGCTTTCCTAAGTTATTTGGAGCTCACTTAGCTGAATTGTGCTTGCATTCCTGAGTTTCCCATCAAACTCCACTTCCCCATGGTAGGGATGGTCACGTTGGTTGTGGAGGGATAGATCTCCCAGAATTATAATATGTAATTAAACATATCTTCATTTAAATGGTAAACCATCTCGAAAACAATTTTGCAAATTAGTCATCTCAATTCTCAATGGCCCTTTCTTCCTAGCTAACACCCACAGACACTTGCTTACTCTTTTATACTCCAAATAACCAAAAAGCTGTTAGAGGATTGATTTTGAAGTTACATTTCCACCAAGTCATATGTATATAAAGCCAGATGACAATTTCATTTAATGAGGTAGAACGGATGTCTAAGCGGCTACCATCAAATGGAGAAAAGAGTCCATAGTTTTTTGACCACCATACGATGATCTAAAGGTTTTTTTCCATCTGCTTATCATCTTCACGGATGACACAAATCAAGGTTTTTGGTCAGCAATAAAAAGGAACTTTTAGATTCATGGTAGATATTATTTGATTGTTTCAAAGAACAAATGAATTCAACCTCCCAACTTATGACATGGTGAAGGGATTGGTATTTACTCCTGCTTTTGATTCTGAAGCTTTCAAAAAATGAAACCAGAAAGAATGGCCGTCACCAATTTGCAAATATCATTGCTGTGGAGTTGGCATTTTCATCCTTTGCTGCCATGAATCCTTTGTTGTCCAGCTTTCAAGGTTTTAGTTAGATATTCTACAACAGTAACCTGCAAGTCAGTTGGCATTTTCATCCTTTGCTGCCATGAATCCACGTACTTCAAGAAAATCTGTTTCACCATTGTGATCTCTGCTCTAATAGTGGGTTTCAGTTTATATTCTTAATCCTCCAGTTCTTTGAGTAGATTGGGCATGCCCAGCCATAATATAAAGTCTTTCTCTTTAATTTCTGGATCTTGAGAAGAACAAAAGATGAGAAGAGCACTCTGGGGAACAATATCCCAAGCATGTTTGCATAGACAAGGAATATGCTTGGAGACTAACTCATGTACAGGAATTGTGTATTGGCTTCTAGATGATGATATATCAGTTTAAGCTTTTGGACTAACCTTTTTCTCCTTCTTCATCTCTTTATACCTGAGATTGATGCTTATCTTAAACTTCATAACTTTTTTATTTCTTTGAGCATGCTGCATGCATTATCATGAAGCTTGCCACTGTAAATGCATATTTATGTCCAAGTAGTGAAAATTTGGTTAGCTGGACGCTTTCTGAGCTAATTATATAGTGCTATTTGGCACATTTTAGTTGAATTTCCTCTGTGTTGCTGTCTTTTCTGTGTTAATATATCCTTATGTATGAGTTTTATAGGGATTATAATATAAGGAGTTTGCATGTGTATTCTTCATGACCTCATACTTTGCTGCCCAGCTTGTAGAGTGTCATTCCCAATTGTCTATATGCAGATTACCTCTAACGAAACAGTGTCTTCATTCGAGTATTTCTCTCTCCTTAGGTTTGCAGTCCCTCTCCCAACTTCAGAGACTTGCCATGGAATGGTCAGCTATCTATTGCCAGTCTTCATTAATGGCTTTAGTTACCATAACCTGTTTGCATTGTTACATTTGCTGGTGCTTGCCACTGGACAACTGTAGTAACCATGCAACTTTAGAAAGTCTGTGGTATTAAGACTAGGCATTAAGTGTGTTTTATAGAGGAGTCTCGATCTTGTTCCTGGATGTCAGGTCAACAGATTTCAATAATTTGAGCATTATTTTTAGATTGATGAGTGATGATTAAGAAAGTATCTTTTTGTCTCACCTTTGACCTTGTGAGAAGCATCATTTGAAATAGCAAATTTCTTATTTAATTTAATTCAGTTAAAATTTGTATCATCTAGTCCACACTAACTATGGGGGGCCAGGTTATTTGTCTTCTATATGTTGTGTCTATCTTGGAATTTCCTTGTTGATTTTTACTTTTTTTGGTTCCACCATCTGCTGGTTTGATATTTTCAGCTGATATTATTGGATCTTCTACTGCTTATTGTGCACCAAACCCCAGGCAAACATTTTCTGGCCTTCTCATGCTACTTTTGATCAACTTCTTTTTGAGCCATAAATGTTTGTCACCCTGGTTGCCAGAATTGGGAGTGGCTATGGGTGTGGGAAAGTAGATGTTTTTGAAACACTTTTAGTAGGGGAGTATTGAGAAAGCATGTTGGGTTTGAGATTCCAAGAAGATTCAGAGGCAGCTGCATTACCCTGGGTAGAAGTTAGATTGACGCTTTGGTTCATCTGGTGCTCTTCAAGTTAGATTTACTTTATTGATGACCTCATGTTTCATGCTACTCAGATTTTGATTGATCCCACCACATTCACAATTCTAAGATTATTGACTTTGGGTTCTGCCATCCTTCTTGAGTTTCTGTATTCTTTTTCAAGTTGATATATTGATATATGTCCATCCTTATTGTTTCACGTTTCAATCATGTTGAGGACCTGTATTTACCCCATTTCAAGTTTCTTCATACTTTTGATCTGTAGCACTCTCAGCCTGTCTTGTCATCTGAATTCAGCCTTTAGCTTACATTATTTGGAGCATGCTGAAATGTTTTATTGGTCGATATCATTTTTCATTTTGCACCATTTGATCAAATCAATTTCAAGATTGGTCAATAACCTTCATCTTCTTGGACTTTCTGTGTGTTGTAATTTATAGGGTTAGGATAATGCAGGGTTGTTCTTCCTGCCTTTCACTATTACTTAATGGATAGTATTATAACTGATCTCACCTCGCTTAATTTTGGATTGCTATCCATTTACTTATCATACTCGCTGTTTTTACACCTTGAAGACGTAGACCCATGCACCTATAATATTGTATACGTAGTTATGTGTATTTAATTTATATGTTATGTTTCTATTCTTATCATATTGTTTGAGGATCCTTGCTGCGAGATGAAAATTGTCATCCCATTAACTACCAATCTTGTTCATAGCTTTTTTATCATATGATTCTAGATTACTACCATCTTTGTTGCTTAGCTCTGCTGCTTTCTGTCATCATCTAACCAATTATCTCTCACAGAATCGGCTAACCAACTTTGCTACATGTGCAATTCGCCATGTACTTTATACTGAGTCAAGCTTACCAGCACATGGTCTTAATTTTAGATCTAGATGTTCATGCAGTCAATCAAATTGCTTTTTGAGGCTTTAGTGGTGGACAAATCATAGTTCCAGTAACTGTAATGTGATTCAACTTCTTTGTCGCATACAAGTTCTCTGGTTGCTGCCTGTATTGCTCACAATTTATCACCAGCGATGCACATTCTTTGCCTATTTACTCAATATTCTGTTTACAATTGTCGTGATCCAGTATTAGTGCTCATTCTTTCTTGAATATAATCTCAGCGCACAATCCATTGTCATTACCAGTCTCCAGTATTACTATAATGCTCGTGACCTCTTATAAGTGCTCATGCCTTCATGAACATAATTTCAATCTGCAAAATCCATAGTAATCACCAATCTTGTATTGCTATCGAGCCATTTATTCTTGACTGACTTTGGTGGTGGCAGCAGTAGCAGTTGTCTGTGTGTGCATTCGTGCATTCTGTGTTCTATGCTCCTTTTTTTTGCTTCCTTTTTTTCTGCTCTGTCTGTGTGTATGCATTTCATAGGGGGGTCGGCATTGGTTATGATATGTCTGGTGCAGTTGCCTATATCAATATATTCACTCTGGTACTGTCTATTTGTTGTTTTACAGTCTATACTGTATTATATTTGCCTGGAGATTGGTTATGATATGCCTGGTGCGGTTATTCTATTTATGTGCCTTCTACGGTGTATATGGTTGTAGGATTTTATGTATGCATCAGTAAAACAGCTTCCTTCAGATGTACCAGAGAGCTGTGGACCTGTAAAGCTTATTTCAGACTTGTGTCTAGTTGCCTATTCCCTTTTCTCCCCAGTTTTCCCGTTAACTGGCAGTTCTTATTTTTAGGGGTCATTTGTAGTCAAGAGCTAACACTAGAAGATTGTGGACCTTCTTTGACAGCTAGATCAGGAGTGTAGCAATATCACTTATGGTACTTGTTTTGCTGAAGAGTACCTTTTTGTCACATGGGCAGCTTGAGGATTTTAGGATCAAGTTAGGGTTTCTAAACTTATAAAGCTTGAGTACCTCTATGATACTTTTTTTCTACCACTCATCATAATTCAGTCTTGGATGATTGGAATAGATTGAAGGTTTCTTTCTTTGCAGTTGATCGCATGGGGTTCTCGTTTTCTCCCTCTCCATTCTCTTTATTTCCTCTCATTTCCTCTCTCTTCTTCTGCCCTCTCACTGCTTTATTCTTTTCTTATATTGTTATGCTTATTAATTCTTTATTTTGCGGGAAATTTCTCATATTCTGCTGTCCGACTTTCTTTTTTTCACTTGAAATTAACAGAAGTTAGTTTACCTTTGCATATCTTTTATGCTGTTCATATTAGTTTCATATTATTGTAAGATAGCTCTCTTTGGATGCTTTCTGCAATTTTGGTCCGTTAAAAATCTGGCTTTTTGTTACTATACTGTGGTATATAACTGCTAGAAATCCTAATAATGGAATGCCGTACCGCCCCATACCGTCCCGTACCGCCCGTATCGTACCGTACCGGTCTCGTATCGGTACGCCGTACCGAAGTGTACCGACATTACCGTACCGTACCGAACCGCATACTGACATTAAACAGAATTTCACCGGTACGGGGTCCGGTACCGATACGGCGAACCTTGCCTAATATAGTAATTTTTGCACTTACTTTTTATGGTTCAAGCCTGCAAAACATTTGGGACACTTATAGGTTTCTTCAAATACTCAAATTCCTTGTGGAAGGGTCTCTGAACCCTCTTATGTACGGACTAACCCTAGAGTTGCATGACCTAGTATATATTGTCTTAACTGGAACTGCTTTCTTTAGATTTATTATAGCCTATTCTCGTTAGTTTTGATCGGTAGTGAATGCCCATTAATTTCTTATTCTCCTTAGTTTATCAGATTTCATAGTGTCATGTCACACAATTGCTTGAAAATTCACTTATGTAGTTGCTTGTCCTTTCACTTCTTTTTTTTCCCTGAGATATTTAAATCTTGCATGTTAAGTCTTACAGATCAGTGGTCCTGTGTTTCAGTAGTTGGATTGGATATGTACATTCTGAGTACCTTTTGAGGCTTCTGCTGCATTAAAATACACACCTTGTGATGGTCTTTTGAATTTCTTGCAGGTGAAAGCTTTATATCTGAAAAATTTACCAGAGAATGTTACACCAGAAAGTTAAGGGAACTTTTGAACGCCATGGAGAGGTCACAAAAGTTGTTCTGCCTCCTGCTAAAGCTGGGCAGAAGCGAGATTTTGGATTCATCCATTTTGCTGAGCGATCTAGTGCATTGAAGGCAGTTAAAGGAACGGAAAATATGAAATTGATGGTAACTTTCTTAGATATTGTCTTAAGCATTAAACAATTGGAAAAGCAGCAGCATCAGTGCAATTCCTGACATACCTCAAGATACATCTTTGTTACTAACAAACACATCTTATATTTGAGTTATTTGTTAATTCATATAAATGGGGGCAATTTGAACATAAGTCATTTCTTGCTTGGGCTGATATGTTTGAAGGCATCTAAACTCCATTTAACAAGTATAGCCATAATTATATTGTTCTTGTAATGCTACAATATAAATTTTAATGAACTTAGTCAGAGTGAGAATAGCCATTTAAATGATATCGACATGCTCCATCTGCTCAAATTTTTCGTGTGATTGTAAGTTTTCGGATACTATTTGTGACTGACAGATCAACTTAAACCACAGGGCATGTTGTGGATGTCGCCCTTGCGAAACCTCAGGTTGACAAGAAGCCTGATCATGCTTCAAATTCATTCAAGCCGGGGCTTCTTCCAAGTCTCCCTCCATATCCAGCTTATGGTTATAGTGGGGACCCATATGGGGCCTACGGTGGTGCATATGGTGCAGCCGGATTTGGCCAGGTTGGATTCCCCTTGCCACCACATTTGGGATTGTTCATGCACTGTGGTTTCTGCCATCTTTTTTTCCCCACTGCCAACTCCTGGTTTTATGAATTAATGGGATTCTGAACATTCCCAGTCGAAATTATTTGATGTTTGTCACTGTATGCAGCCGGTGATATATGGTAGAGGACCCATGCCGGCTGGGATGAGAATGGTGCCAATGGTACTTCCTGATGGTCGACTTGGTTATGTTCTGTGAGTACTATTAATTAGTCTTACATATGCAACACTTCAACCTTGTCCCGGCACCTGTTATTGATTCAGTTATCAATTATTTGTTTTGCATGGTAAATTTTTTAGACAGCAGCCTGGTGCACAAGCTCCACCACCACCTCCTCGGAGGAGTGATCGCAGTGGTGGCTCCGGTGAGGGTGGAGGAAGGGGCAGCGATGGGAACCGTGAGCGCCGATACCGCCCTTACTAAACTGGTATTAAGCTTGCAGCATCAAATGAAGATACTGTGCAAATGTCTTCACCGGCTACTCTTCCTTTGGGTCATTAATCCGGATAGGCCATAGTTTTACAAGTGCAAGCATGTATCATCGTGAGGGTTCCATACCTAACATCTGATCGATGCAAGCACAAGATTGTTGTACTGGTTCCTTCTTTCAAGATTGGTTTGTTTGCATTTCCGTAAATTAAGGGATGACATGTTCTTTGAAAGGCATAGCAACAAACTCTGGATCCATTTCTTTAATTTGTTGAATCTTCTGCTAGTCATGTAATGATCTCCGGATCCATTTCTTTAATTTCCTTAACCTTAATATAGATGGCCCTAACTGTCATTCTCGTCTCATCCCTAATAGAATTATATTTAGCTTGACACATGCATGTATGCATTTAACAAAAAGAGAAAAAATTGAAAGGCGAATAATAAATTTTATTTGTAAACAATAAATAATACATGTTAGAGAGAGGTTTTGAACCCTTTGAACCTTCGTTAATAACTTTATGCTCTAATCGTCTAATGTATGCATAATAGCACTAAAATTTAAGTAATAAACCAATGTATTTTGTTCTTCAGACTGGATTTACTGATGGTAATCCATGCCTTTACATTACCAGCCTAAGGAAATACACACTAAAATACGTTTGATAGACCCCAAAAACCTGCATTAAAACAAACTGCAGGCTGAAAAAAAAAATAAGGACACAGAGGGCATTGTGCATATATCTGTGCTCAAGCTACTGTGACAAGCAGCAAAAACAGCTAGTGGATGCTGGAGTAAGCCTGCATAGATATATATTGCTGCATATAACTGCATTATAAGTTGAAGACTGGTCTATGACCTAGATCTCAATTGTTTGGATTTGAATAAGATGTTAAAATGTGGTTCTTATATTTTTAATTCAAAAGATATCATTTTGTAATAATACAAATTTTTATTGGTAATGAATGCAATCTTTTTCTTATTTTTCGATACCATCCGAATGTGGTTGTAGCTTGAGAAGGTGTTTATAAAACTTAACAACTTGTGACTAGAGATAGCATCTGCGAGCTGGCCGATCCTTAGAAGAGAGAAGCTATCTTTCGAACACATCTTGTTTAGGTCGGTATAATTAATGCAAATCTTCCATTGCCGCTGGCTTTCTTAATCATGACAATACGGATGAGCCACTATAGATAATGGGCTTCTCGGATGAATACCATTATCAAGAGTTTGTCTGCTTCGTGTTCAATTGCTTCCTCTTTTTTGTCGAAGTAGATGGTGCTCCGAATGAAGCTTCACTTTTTTGCTGAACTAGATGGTGCTCCAAGCCCATGTTCAACCTATGAACAATGATGTTAGAGGGAGTATGAGGCATGTTGGATGCTGACTAGATGAAGATTTTCTTGTTGGCTCATACAAATACCATTAGTCGATCTCGAAGATCGGGCATCAATTGCGCCCTGATCTGAATAGTCGTGCTTGGATCATCTTCGAATGGGACTATGATAAGTCACTCGGCTGGCTCTCCTCGGACCTCTATCGACTTTTCTTGTGATCTTCAATTGGTAGTGTCTCCATTGGTCTCCCCTTTTGTGGTTGCTAAAAACATTGTCAGGCAAGTATTTGATCTCCTCAGATATCTCCAACCTTACTCCAAGTTGAGAATCTCACTAGTATATGATATGTGGAAACTATCGCTTATAGGATACTTAACCCAGATCATCTGAGGATTGCGTTGGAAGCAGAGGGCACCCGAACTATGAGGAATGTAAGTTGAACCATTTTTTGCTGAGGCTCTCATTTAGTGGTCATTGATAGAGTGATCTCCTCTTCAACTACAACGGAATCTGAAAAATCCAACCAAGGGAGTATTGACTTTTCTTAATTAGTAAGTAGGCAATCTTATTCATTGGAATGCATTGCAATAAACATGTTGGCCAAGCTTCCGTTATCAATTAATTTTTTTTTACATTATAATTTGCTATCGTCATTGATACAATAATAGTATCATCATAAGGAGTTTGAACTCATCGAAGATTATCATTAGAAAATGAAACTATATCCCTAGTACACAGCCTCTTTGCGTCTGCAACTCGATCCTCTACCCCTTGGCACTAGTGAAGCTTGAAATCATATTGATGATACCTACCGTGGGTCAGTTACAATTGTTCTTCTCATTGAGCTGGTGCCATGGTGGCTCTTTGATTATGTGGTTCTTTCATTTCTAAATATATTTTCCGAGGTAGTATCTCCGAATCAGGGCTTCAATCCCATCCTTCAATTGGAGACAGTCCTCAATATTATGACTGTGGTCGCGGTCTTGCTCCTCATTAGTGGGGCCTTCATTGGTTGAGGTCGGTGAAATATCATTAATTCTCAATTTTCATCAGTATTTGGGCTCGAGGAGTAGAATAAGGGAGCATAATTATTAAATCACCGAGGTGGGCTCCTTAGCTTAGAGTTTTTTGGTGATCGAGAGGATTCTCCTTTAGTTCGAGCCATACATAATTCCTCCCGACCTCGCTTCTTATTGAGAGTTCTTCCCCCCCTCAGCTTGTCTATGTGTGACCCGAGCTTTTGCCTGCGTATGTTTCTAAGCTCACACCAAAAGGTTGGCCTAGTCCCTCGAAAAAGTTTTGTCATGGAAAAAAATAAGGTGCTTATTTGAAGACCTTGCTTGAGTGCCAACATGGCAACTAACTCATCAAAGTTGCGTCCTTCGAGCATACTTGTGTTAAAATATACCATATAGTTGCATATAGATTCTTCTTCTTCTTGCTGGATTGAGAAGAGACTATTAGTGTCCTTCAACTATACTCGATTATTATTGAAGTATGTGATGAACTGTTTTCTTAGTTGCTCGAACGAGTAGATGGACTCAAATTGAAGTTTGGAGTACAATACCCACACTGATTTCTTGAGAGTGGTTAGGAAAGTGAGGCAGAAAAGGATGTTTGAGATGCTCCGGAGCATCATGAGGGCCTTGTAACCTTCCAAGTGGTCAGGAGGATCCGACGATCCATCATACGATTTTATTTGGGGTATTTTAAATCGACTCGAAATTGGTTCCTCCAGTATTGTCTGGAAGAAGAGAGGATGCAAGTTGAAGCTAAGGCTGTTGTTGGGTATAAAATACCCCCAGCCAAAGTTCATAACAGGATTGACCTTCCCGAGTCTCTTTCGACTTTCGACTTTGGATGGTATCTCTCTGGACTTCTCCAACTGTCGGATTTTCACAGTGCTGACTGAATTCCTCCGATGGACGAACTCTTACTACACCACCCGAACTCCTTCAACATAAGTTCCTTCAGTCATCTATCAGGCCGCCCAAATGCTCACTGAGCTCCGCCGCC
>KE505377.1:99510-124451 GCA_000441515.1 Elaeis oleifera
CTTCTGCCATAGGACCTATTCACCTCAGGCTTCTATCGAGCTTAGCTAAAAGGCTTCAATTTTGAAGTTGGCCACTTCTGATTGGCTCACGACATCTTTTAGGTCAGCTATGAGGTTTTGACTAGAATGCCTTAGAAAATCCTGGAATGTGCTTAGATTGCCACATAGGTCATGAGTTAAACAATTTGATGATGTTGTATCATTATTATCATTTATTGCCACATTAATAAATAAAAGGAGATCAAAATAAGGTGTTAGGATAATCAGGAGGAAGAAAAGCGATGAGCACCGAAGAGAAATACAAAACCTATTTATACAAGGCTTACTAGGTGATCCCCATTAATACAGAAGATAATGCCAAATCTCCATGGATATGGAGGATCTTTTTGGATACCCAAAAGCATTCCACCTAAAGAGATAGGGCAAGAGAGGAAGATGTCTTTAGAAGTCCGCACATCTTATGGGAAGAGTTCTTCGAACATTAAAGTTTGGGTCTCATTTAGAATATGGATAGGTTATATTATTTATAAGATGTGACCTCTTTTGCTTATGGTGTATGGCTCTTAAATTTGAGAGAGATAGAAAGAGTTTTTAAGAGACATCTTAAAGAGACATATTTCTTTATGAAAAAAATAGAACTCATTATTTCAGTCTTTATTCTTTTGAACGAATTTATTTTTTTCTTTAAATTTTTTTTCCATCAATATTACTTGATTTTATTGATGTTTATTCTGAATTTATGAAAAAAATATATAATCTATATTGATAATAATGTACTGTGCTACATATTATAATTTATTTGAGTCAGATATGTAAGTTTAAAAATAAGAAAACATTTATCCTCAATATCTTTTTTTTTTATACTTTCAAAGAAATGAAAGATATGATCTTACAGTTTTCGAAAAATTGAAGATATTTTTATAATTTAAATAATAAATATTAAATAAAAGATATATGAACATGATACGAATGTAACGCACAGACTATAGCAATTGATCATACAACAACACAAAGCGTTTGCCTCTAAATATCTAGAAAATATTTTCTTGCTATCTTTAACTTGCTGAAGTACTTGGACACCGGAAGGAATTAAGAAAGGAAAATGATGGATGGACACGCCACCTGGACGCCAGTCATCCGTTTGGTGCTTAGCATGCTACTTGACCAGGCAATCTGGCGCCATGTTTGCATGTCAGTACCAGCCGTCAGATCTTATATCACCAATCACCGTGGCAGTAGCTGTGGGATCGCCGATAATAAAGGGGGAGGGGCACGCGACCATCCATCTCCCCTCTCCTGAGAGCCGTTACCCTCCGCGCCAGCGAACGGCGAGCCAAACCCAAACCAGTAAGCTAGCCTTCATCTCTCTTCTCCTCTTCTTTTCTCTTCTCGCATGGAAGGGTTCATATATATTTTCTCTATCCTTCCCCCTAACAAAGCTAGCCCTCGTTTTTATCTGGGAGTTGTTCTCACCCCGGCCGAGTCCTTTATCGGAGTTTAGGGTTTTAGGGTTCGCCGGGGAATTATGCTTAATAAATTCTATCTGTGCTCGTTTCTGTAATTTTTAAAAGTGCTCTCAGCTCTCACACACACTATTTTGGGCTATTTTGGTGGTTTTTAGACCCTTATCTGAAAAAAAAATGGATAGAATGGAGTTTTAGGGGGAGGAGAGTAGTGCAAGAGACAAGAAAGTATTTGGGTTGCTGTGACTGTGGGTTATGGCGGAGCCGGAGGCGGTGATGGAGCCGGAGGAGCAGTTGGACATCGAGGACGACAACGACATCGAGGACATGATGGATGACGACGACGCCGTGGAGGAGGACGCCGACCGGGAGTTCAGGCAGGAGTCCCCGGTTGAGGAAGAGGAGCGCGAGCATCTGTCGGACAGCGAGGGGGAGGAGAAGGCTTCTTCATCCGATGGCCCTGACGGTGCTGCTCCTGATCCGACGAAAGAAGGGAAGAACAAGAGGAGAGGCCGGGAGTCGGGTCTGGAGAGGCGGCTGACTGCCAGAAGTGGGCTGAGCTGCTTGCGCTGCCGCCTCATGGGTCGGAGGTTTTCATTGGTGGATTGCTGCGAGATGCTACGGAGGAGGATCTCAGAGAGCTCTGCGAGCCCTTTGGGGAGATTCACGATGTGAGTATGGTGCTGAAATTACCGAAGCTTAGCTTGTTTATGAGTTTATATATGGATTTTGTGTATTATATGTGATTCGTATCAGGTAAGGCTGGTGAAGGACAAGGATACGGGAGAAAGCAAGGGTTTTGCTTTCATTACATTCACAAACAAGGATGCAGCTCAAAAGGCAATTGAGGAGCTCCATGACAAGGAATTCAAGGTAGTTAGTTGAATGATTACTTCAAGGAGGTGCCCCTGCTTACCTTCAATGTAAATGTTTGCTTCTGTTCATATAGGGGAGAACCTTGAGATGTTCTTTGTCACAAGTGAAGCACCGGTTGTTCGTCGGAAATGTCCCCAAGAGCTTGTCAGAGGACGAGTTAAGGAAGATCCTTGGGGAAAGTGGTCCTGGGGTTCAGAATATTGAAATGTTCAAGGTAGTCGTTTGTCAATGAATTTAAGTGAGTCTCGACCAGTGAACTCTCTGTTTTGCTCCTCATTGTTTCATGACCTCAGGATCAGCAGAACCCAAGCCGTAACCGTGGTTTTCTCTTTGTTGAGTATTACAACCACGCCTGTGCTGATTATGCAAGGCAGAAGATGTCGAGTCCAAACTTTAAGATGGATGGAAGCAATCCAACTGTCAGCTGGGCCGACCCGAAAATTCAGCTGACTCTTCTGCTGCTGCTCAGGTAAAGCAACTTAAAAGAAAAAGTGTAATTTATTATGGCTTCTTGTTTGTTTTATGACCTTTATATTGTGTATGCTCTTATTTATTCAGCCTGGCGGCATTTGCTATTTCTTATGCATCTAAGCTTCTTATATGACCAAGATGCACAATTAGAAATGTAGCTAATGCTTCTAGAAGACAAGTATCTGGTCAATTTTTAAATTGTTTTCTTGCTATAGAACAAGGAAAACTTCCATAATAAAGGAAGGTTATCCCATCAAAATAACTGAGAATATTCAACTCTGCTTAAACTTCATTCTCCTTCATATAATAAGTTGCTTGGCTTCATGGTAATGCATTCTGACAATGTCATTGCTGAATATTAAATATTTATACTTGGCCATCTGTACAAAGTTAGATGATGAATCAGATATCATGTCTCTTGATCTGATCTCCTCAGAGGCTACAGTAGGGTTAAAATTATTAAATTATTGAATGTGTTCTCTAGCTAGAATGTTTGCCCTAATGCAGAAGGTACTTGGCAGTGGATATGGCAAATTTTTAGCTATTTGAAGCAATGCATCCGTTATATTTGATAGTGTCAACTTATGTTTAATGAAACTGAGTATATGTAAGTCCTTTATGGTGTTGGGGTTAAGGCTTTTATGCAGATTACACATTGTGGTATGGAGCACTTATTCTGTTTCATAATTTAAAGGTTCATAATTTTTTGAAGCTTTGAAAAACTGAAAATCTTCTCTTGCCTAAAAATAAAGAATCATAAGTTATTGAACTGGGTGTCATAGGGAAGGTTGACAGCCTCTTTATTACTTAAAAGCCTAGCTTTGATGCCATAAAGGGTGGGCCTTCCTGGTAAGGTTGCTCCCTTGTGACTTGGGTGTCCTGGGTTCCAAACACAAAATAGCCTCTTTGCATGTGAAGCTATGGTTACATACATCTAACCCATCTCAGACCCTCCAACGGCCAGAACCTCGTGTATTAGGGGTATCCTTTTTCTTTAATAATTTATTGAGCCACATTTTAAATTGTAAACTTGAAAATTTACTGGATGAGTGGCAGGTTAAGTATTCTTTTTATAGTATAGGAGGCACCGGAAGTAGTGCTGGTGTGTAGAATTTACTTGCTTATAATTCAAGGTTTAAAATTTAGATCTAATGGTTTTGGGGATCTTTCAGCTTCCTAAAACTGAAATATTTTAAATAGTTGGTGTAGAACTGTCTCTATCAATTGAGAAACTCAAAAAACATGCCACCTGAATTCATTTAAAGATAGTTTTCATTAAAAACAAGTCTTAGATAATAACTGTGATCAAAGAAAAAAGAAATTTGGATTTTGCTATGTTCAATAGCTGTGTCCCGTTACCTTTCTTTAAGTAACCTTTTTTTTTTTTTTGGGTTGTATGTACAGTTATCGTATATTGCGTGACATTGTTGTATGGCATATTGAAGTTTCTGTCTGAAATTTGATTAGGCATGCCTTGGCTACTATAGTGGTAATAGAATGTAGTCTATATGGGGGCTAGACCAGTGTGAAATCCTGGGACCTGAGAGCCTAGGGCACATTGTTGCTCCGAATTGTATGCTGTGATCATATCTGACATATTTTGGTGTCAATACTTGTGGGGCCCATACTTATTTTAGTGCCTTTTTTAATTGAGAAATGAAAAACAAAGGCTCTTTATACTTCTTGTATATGCTGGAGATTCTCCCTGGATTAAGTACCTTTGAGGTGGGGGATTTTCTTCTGTCTCTCTTCAAAAAATGTTATCTACTTTGTGGATGTTTATGTTTTTCTACATGATATGAATGTATTGCTGTGATAGCATTATGCTTTTGGCTGCTTTTTACATGTGTAAATTACATATTTATTTATTGCCATGTTTCAGCCATATCTTTTTTTTTTATATTTTTAGTGTCATGCTGTCTTTATATTTTGTGTCCATTTTTCATGCTTCATAGTCAGGCACCATGACATAAAAAAAATGTTAGTTCTTTGGCAAAATAGTTAAAACAAGAATGAAAGGTTTTGGATTTATAGTATCTTAGAGTGCATAATGCTGTAAATCTCTTATTAGTAATTAATAGTCTGATGCTCTGACTTACAGCAATTGTGGGCATAGTATTGATGCTTCATGCTAGGTTTGCAAATGGTCACATGAAGCAATTAAGTTGAGGAACAGGGGATGTGAATACATATTATCATGCAAGGACCCTCAATTGTACAATGTCCTGTCATGCTTCCCTTGCAATTGTTCCATGGAAAAGCATAGATGTAATTTCAATTACTTGACTACAGACGATGAGTTCCGCCAATAACTATGCTAATGCATCTGTCTGTTTTATATCAGCTTGTCACTATACTTAGAGGATCTAGCATCTGAAACTCCTTAACGTAAAGCTCTTTCCATTTTTCCATTCACCAAGAGGAACCTAAGATATGTTCTAGGGATAATAAAGGAATTTAACACCATCTTGAAATATTTTACCAAACAATCTGGCTTCACTTATGCACCTCAAAAGAGGCTTTCTTTGTTCTATGAAGCCTCTTGTACTTCTTAAATAAATAATAGAATAAAGGAATATATTGGGAGTTTACCATACATGAGGACTTATGAAATCTATCAGTTAATGTCTGCATTAAAATATTCAAAGAATGCTTGTTTTAAAATATTATGATATTGATATCTATGTGCACCTGTGTCGTAATGCTTGAGCCTTTGATTTGATTGTCCACATGAATTTCAATGTTGTGCTTATTAAAGATTTTTTTACACTTAATGAAAACTTTGTTCTTATTGTGATTTGTGTCATATGAGTTTAATTATACTTGCTTTTGTATTTTACGCAACCAAAGACTTTGGCGCTCTTGTAAGCACTCAAAACTTGCAAATTTGGAATATAATCTTGCAAAACTGCTATGTAGAGGTTTGATTTATTGTTCACAAGCCAAACTCAACCCATAACAATATCAGTGATATCAAAATAAGTTTGTTAACTTTAAGATGTGAGCAAAAAATGTTAAATTAGTTGTGGTTCATTTCTTCCAAAATGATTTTGCTTTGGCCAATGGTTCAGATCTTGACGACGGCAAAATTGTATTTTCAGCTTGGTTGTTTAAATTATATAATGTGCAAGTTTTTCCTTTAGGCATGCAAGCACACATAAAAGTACATAAGTCTCATTTTGTTGATTCTTCTATTTTTGCATGATTTCACTTGTTTAGGCTCCATTCAGGATCTACTTTTTTAATTTTCAGAAACAGAAAAAAGAAATTCTATTTTATTTTCCATGTTTAAACGTAAAAATGTTTGATAAAGTCAATTATTTTTAAAAATAAACATGGCAGTAGTAGTGGATGCAATGGTAGTTGTAGAGGATGTGGTGGAAGTGGTGGTGGTGTTGGTGGTAGGTCTGGCAGCAGTATAACAGAGGTGGCTATGGTGGCTGTGGTATAATGGAGGTGGCTATTATGGTGGTAGTGGTATGGTGGAGGTTCTGATGGTTATCGTGGTAGTGGCAGCAATGATGGTGGTGGTGAGGGCACCAACAATGTGATGAATGGAGATGATGATCGTGGTGGTGGTGTGATGGAGGTGGTGACATCAATGGTAGTGGTGACGATAGTGGTGGTGGAGGCGATGGCAAGCAATGTGGTAGAGGTGGCGATAAGGGTGGAAGCATCGGTGATGGTAGCGGTGGATGGCACCAGCAATGGTGGTGATGGGGCAATGATGGCGTGGAGGTAGTGTTGGTGGTGGTGGTAAAAATATGAATTTCTTATGAAAATATTGAATATAAGAATTTCTTACTTTTAAACATGGAATGCTGTACCGTGCCGAACCAGCTGATACACCCTGTATCGAGCCGAACCAATGGGGAATCGGCACGGTTCGGCCGGTTCAAATGATATACCGACGGAGGGAGGGAAAGAGAGGGAAAGTGAGAAAGAGAGAGAGAAAGAGGAGGAGAGGGAGGGAGGCGGGAGCTGTTGGAGGCTGACGGTGGCCCGCTGCGGCCATCGAAGGCCATGAAAGTATCCGTGGCTCGTCGGTTCTCCCGATAGGGCTTTGAAACAAGTGAGAAAGAGAGAGGAGGAAGATCATCAGAGATGGGAGCAGACGGCGTCGTGGTCGCGGATGTGGGCTTCGTCGAGGCAGGGGAGGGGGTGGTGGAAGTGACGCGGGTGGCATCGCGGAACAAGAGTTGTCGGCCCTGTTCATGCGATCCCCTTTTTAAAAACGAAGATCAACAGTGAAGCCGGCAAATGGTTTGCCGGCTTCACTATTTAAAAGATTTTTTAAAAAAATTAAAATCAATGAAGGCGGCAAACCATTTGCCTGCTTCATTTAAGTTTCGATTTTTTTTTAAAAAATCGTGAAATAGGGGCGCCCATGGCACCGTGCGTGTGGACTGTGCTGTCCGGCGGTGGCCTTGCCCCTCCTTCCCTCTCCTTTCTTTCTTCCTTCCTCTCTCTCTATTTCTCTCTGTCTCTCTTTTCTTCTCCCGGTTCGGGTCCGGTGCCTTCGTCGGTTCGCTGCTGGTTCGGTACGGTATGGAACCATACTAAACTGTATTGCCGACCGGCCGAAATGGCTGTCGGTACCGAGACAGCGAACTTTGCTTTTAAGTTTCTAGAAATAGTGAAAGTGACTTTTAAAATATAGAAAATAAAACAATGGTACCAAATATGTTTATTCCCTTGTTTTTTCTAATAGAAACAAGTAATAAAAGCAATGCCAAACTAGCCCTAAGTTGTTCACTAATAACGGATTTGGCATATCTAATACTAGTTCATTGCCCAATTCCAGATATGACTGGATTTGTTGTATATAAGAGGAAATGTTGCATAGTACTCATCCTAGTAGCGCAAAGTACATAAAACTGATATTTAGAACCTACTTGCTGAACTGTGATAAATAGTGTCTAAATTTGATAATCAGATATTTATTGCCTATGTAACAACTTTTAATGAAATTAATTGTTCTTGGTATGTTAATAGTTTATCTGATTTATAGTTAAAAAATGTCTGCACTCAGTTGTTGCCTTATGTGCTTTAATATGAGCAGTCCATTCTCAACAATGTGAACCCTCAATTTATATCATGCTTCTGAGGGTTCACTTTTGTGTGCTCTCTATTTAGGTGGCTATTTTTTTATTCTCAAATGATGAGCTTCAGGTTCTCTCTTTGTATGCACACGTGTGATTGTAGATTCATGGGTTGGACAATGCAAGTGTGCAACTATGAAAACCCACTGAGGAAGAAATGGCCAAGGCATGGACAGCCTCTTCAGCTAGAGAGGCCTTCATGTCAGGAGCATTGCATCCTCTGTACACTATTCTTGAAGCCTCGTCTTTACTTCATTATTGTCGGGAACTAATTTCCATTGCATGATCAAAGTTGATGTTAGAGTTGATTTCCAGTATAGGGTGTTGGAAAACATTTGTACGTCTAGTTATTGCTTCATTGGAACTCTCTTCAGTATACTTTCCCCTTCATGACATTAAGCATGCATTTGATACTGAAGTGCTGCTCATATGTGGTCTGTGAAAATACTACCAGCAGTCTATTGAAATACTACCAATTGGATGACTTGAAATCATGCCCTGTTAGTATAAAAGTTGAAGATAAAGGACAAGTGAGAAACAAAAACTTTTCATAAGTATGGGTGGAGAGGTTTGGGAAATCTATCCAAACAATATGGAGAAAAGCAAATTATTAAATCAATAATCAATATAAACAATAAAACTTTTACTGATCTCATATACTATTCTGAAACAATTCAAATTCAATATATTATGAGAGTAAAGCTTCTTAGACAAGTGCTGGTCCTTAGCATCAACTAACCAGCATCTCACTTTTCAAGGGATTTCAGAAATTATTTCATATATAATTCTTAAAATTCAACAACATCTGAAATTTATAAAGCTCCTAATAATACTTGATGTTACATCATCAACTACGTATGTTCTGCATCATTTATCTTTCAGCATTGGTTTATGCATGAGTTAATTTTGCACTGTAAGTGGCTGAATATCGGACTAATTCTCGATTAGTTGATGGTGCATCTGTATCCTTCTCTTGCTTCTCGCTGTCATATAGGCGATAATTAATGTCCATGATATGGTATATAATTGGGACTCATTTATAGATGATATTTTGGATGATCATGTTAGCAAAATTGGCGAATCCTTGCCTTGACTGAGTAATATGTTATAAAGGAGAGCAGCTTATATTATCAGACTTAGGTTATTAAAGATGGACCTTTGCATGCAACTCTAGGCTGTTCTCTTTTGACCTTTGACAAATTTGTGTGTATTTCTAGAAACTGCACAGCAAAAGGGAAGCAGGCATGCGCATGTATACATGAACATATAAATATAGATGTGTACATGTGCATATAGTATACATACAAACCTACATATATGCATACACACATGCCTATATATTATTATTATCTACAGTAGTATAGATGAATTATCATAAATTAATGCTTGTGTATATGGATCTGTTCATCTGAATATGTACAAACTGTATGATTTTTTAGTACTTTATTGTTTCTTTAGGGTTTTTAACCTCATGGTTTTGTAGTGAACTTGTGTTCTTGGAGTTTTGGATTAATGCTTCTGTAGTTTGAGATAGTTGTTTCACATAGAGAATATGACCTATCACACTATTTGTTTGTCTTTTGTTGTATCCATTCAAGCTTCCACTTGCTATGTTATTGGCTCTAATACTATTTTCAATCCAATATATGCAGATCAAGATTCATAGTCAAATCCTAAGCTGATTAGATGTTTAGGAAAAAGAAGCATGTGACAAGAAAAGAAGAAATATGATAGATATGGGTGGAAAATAGGACAAGAAAAATAATGTTTAGGTTACCACACATAACTAAGTATGTTGCAGTTACCATATGTCTCATAAAACCACATAGAGGTGAACTAGAAACCCTAGAATTTGACTTAAACAATCCTAAAGCCAAAAATATCTGAAAAGTTTAGGATAAGTTTTGATTCATCACTAAAAGTTTTTGAAACATATCCAGAAATAGTTAGAAGCCGAGAAGTACTATTGCCAGTTGACTTTACATGCATGCCAGGAGTTGTGATAAAACTTTGACAAGAAAAAGTTTTGGATGCTTTCCTAAGTTATTTGGAGCTCACTTAGTTGAATTGTGCTTGCATTCCCGTGTTCCCATCAAACTCCCCCACGTACCCATGGTAGGGATGGTCATGATGGTTGTGGTGAGATAAATGTCCCCGATTTATAATATGAAGGGATCCTGAATCATGTCTATCATTAACCTAGCTTCATTTAAATGGTAAACCATCTAGAAAACAATTTTGTAAATTAGTCATCTCAATTCTCAATGGCCCTTTCTTCCTAGCTAACACCCACAAACACTTGCTTACTCTTTTTTACTCCAAATAACCAAAAAGCTGTCAGAGGATTGATTTTGAAGTTACTTTTCCACCAAGTCATATATCTATAAAGCCAGCTGACAATTTCATTTAATGAAGTCATATGGATGTCTGAGCGGTTACCATCAAATGGAGAAAAAGAGTCCATAGTTTTATTAACCACAATACAATGATCTAAAAGGTTATTTTCCATCTGCTTATCATCTTCATGGATGACACAAATAAAGGTTTTTGGTCAGCTATAAAAAAAGGAACTTTTAGATTTGTTGGTAGATATTATTTTATCATTTCAAACAACAAACGAATGACCTCCCCAACTTATGACATGATGAAGGGATTGGTATTTGCTCCTGCTTTTGATTCTGAACCTTTCAAGAAACGAAACCTGAAAGAAGTTCTGTCACCAATTTGCAAAATATCATTGCAGGATTTCCATTTCAAGGTTTTAGTTAGATATTCTACAACAGTAACCTGCAAGTCAGTTGGCATTTTCTTCCTTTGCTGCCATAAATCCACATACTTCAAGAAAATCCTTTTCTCCAGTATGATCTCTGCTCCACTTGTGGATTTCAGTTTATATTCTTAATACTCCAGTTCTTTTAGTAGATTGGGCATGCCCAGCCATAATATAAAGTCTTGCTCTGTAATTTCTGGATCTTGAGAAGAACAAAAGATGAGAGAGCACTCTGGGGAGCAAGTCCCAAGCATGTTCTCATAGACAAGGAACATGCTTCAAGACTAACTCATGTACGGGAATTGTGTATTGGCTTGTAGAGGATGATATATCATTTAACATTTTCACTAACCTTTTCGCCTTCTTCATCTCTTTATACCGGAGATTGATGCTCATCTTAAACTTCATAACTTTATTTCTTTGAGCATGCATTGTCATGAAGCTTGCCACTGTAAATGCATATTTATGTCCAAGCAGTGAAAATTTGGTCAATTGGAGGCTTTCTGAGCTTATTATATAGTGCTATTTGACACATTTTAGTTCAATTTCCACTGTGCTGCTGTCTTTTCTGTGTTAATATATCCTTACGTATGAGTTTTATGGGGATTATAATATAAGGAGTTTTCATGTGTATTCTACATGAACCCATACTTCACTGCCCAGCTTGTAGGGTGTCATTACCAATTGTCTATATTCTGATTACCTCTAATGAAACAATCTCTTCATTCAAGTGTTTCTCCATCTCCTTAAGTTTGCGGTCCCTTCACCAACTTCGGAGACTTGCCATGGAATAAGTCATTTATTGCCGGTCTTCATGAATGGCTTTAGTTACCATAACCTGTTTGCATTGTTACATTTGCTGGTGTTGCCACTGGACAACTGTAGTAACCATGCAACTCTAGAAAGTCTGTGGTTTTAGACTAGGCATTAAGAGTTTGTTTTATAGAGGAGTCTTGATCTTGTTCCTGGATGTCAGTTCAACAGATTTCGATAATTTGAGCACTACTATTAGATTGATGAGTGATGAGTAAGAAAGTAATTATCCTTTTGTCTCCTAGCTTTCATTTACTTTTCGTCTCCTTTTTGTGAGAACCATCATCTGAAATAGCAACTTTCCTCCTTACTTTAATTCAGTTAAAATTTGTATTATCTTCTCCACCCTGACTGTTGGTGGGACCAGTTTCTTTTGTCTTCTATATGTTGTGTCTATCTTGGAATTTCCTTGTTGATTTTTTACTTTTTCTGGTTCCAGCATCTGCTGGTTTGATATTTTCAGCCATTTTTTTTATTTGATCTTCTGCTGGTCATAGTGCACCAAAACCCAGGCAAACATTTTCTGGCCTTCTCATGCTACGTTTGATCTACTTATTGCACCATAAATGTTTGTCACCCTGCATGCCAAAATTGGGAGTAGCCATGGGTGCAGGGAGGCAGATATTTTAGAAACACTTTTAGTTGGGGAGTATTGAGGAAGCAGGTTGGGCTTGAGATTCCGAGAAGATTCTGAAGTGGCTGCATTACCCTGGGTAGTTAGATTCACACTGGTTCATCTGGTACTCTACAAGTTAGTTTACTTTATTGATGCCCTTATTTTCATGCTACTCAGATTTGATTAATCCCACCACAATCACAATTCCAAGATTCTTTTGCCTTTGGGTTCTGCTATCTTTCTTGAGTTTGCTGTATTCTTCTTCAAGTTGATATATTGATATATGTCCATCCTTATTGTTTCACATTTCAGTCATGTTGAGGACCTGTCTTTACCTCATTTCAAGCTTCCAGATACTTTTGATCTGTAGTACTCTCAGCCTGTCTTGTCATCTGAATTCTGCCTTTTGCTTACATCATTTTGACCATGATGAATGTTTTATCAGCCGATATCATTTTCCATTTTGCACCATTTGATCAATTCAATTTCAAGATTGGTAAATAACCTTCATCTTCTTGGACTTTCTATATGTTGTAATTTATGTGGTTTAGGATAATGCAGGATTGTTCTCCCTGCCTTTCACTATTACTTGATGGTATTATAACTGATCTCACCTCACTTGCTTTAATTTCAGATTGCTATCCATTTACTTATCATACTTGCTGTTTCTACACCTTGAAGACATAGATCCATGCACCTATAATATTGTCTACGTAGTCATGTGTATTTGATTCATATGGTATGTATCTATTCTTGTCACATTGTTTGAGCATCCTTGCTGCGAGATGAAAATTGTCATCCCATTAACTACCTGTCTTGTTCGCAGCTTGTTTGTCATATGATTCTAGATTAGTACCATCTTTGTTGCTTAGCTCTTCTGCTTTCTGGCATCATCTAACCAAGTATCTCTTATAGAATCAGCTAACCAACTTTGCTACATGTGCAATTCGTCATGTAGTTTACTATATATGGAGTCAAGCTTACCAGCACTAGTCTTAATTTTAGATCTAGATCTTCATGCAGTCAATCAAATTGCTTTTTGAGGCTTTAGTGGTGGACGAATCATAGTTACATAACTGTAATGTGATTCAACTTCTTTATTGCAACAAATTCTCTGGTTGCTACCTGTGTTGCTCACAAGTTTATCACCAGAAACGCACTTTGTTGGCCTACTTCCTCAATATTCTGTTTACAATGCTCATGGTCAAGTATTAATGCTCGTGCTTTCTTTAATATAATCTCAGCACACAATCCATTGTCATTACCAGTCTACAGTATTACTATAATGCTTGTGACCTCCTATGAGTGCTCATGCCTTCATGAACACAATCTTAATCCACAATCCATAGTTATCACCAATCTTGTATAACTATCAAGCCATTTATATCTTGATCGACTTTGGTGGCAGCAGAGTAGCAGTTGTCTGTGTATGCATTCTGTTCTATGCTCCTTTTTTTAGTCCTTTTTCGCTGTCTGTTTGTATTTATTTCGTAGGGGGTGGGATTGGTTATGATATGTCTTTGCCTATATCAATATGTTCACTCTCTTATCGTTTATTTGTTGTTTTACGGTCTATATTGTATTATATTTGCCTAGGGATTGATCATGATATGCCTGGTGTAATTGCCTATTCTATTCATGTGGCTTCCATGGTGTATATGATCAGGGACAATTTGAGAAGCAACCAATAACAAAGCCGAATGTGAAGCCACATAGAGGTTATATGAATTTGCTCCGCAGAAGATCCCACATGGGTTCAGAATTAAATTCATGGAAAAGATTCTATGGTACTGTTTCATGTTTCATGTCGAATGGTATTTTCTTTCCGTTCCACTTCTCACGCTTAGTGGAAGTTGTGGTGGGCTCGGGTGGTTGTTGCAACATTTTTCCATTTCAAGAATCCGTTTCGTTCTGTTTTTCAGCTAGATCGTGCTATTTTTCTATTTTTTACTAACTGTACGTGCCAAGGAGATCTCGATCTGTGTGGGAGTTCTTTAGCCTATAAATAACTCTTTTGAGGGGTTGTAGATGGGAAGGAAACAGGGAGATCCCAACAACAGTCCGCTGTCTTCATTTATGCTAGTTTTATTTTTTCATATCTCTATATGGATCAAGTTTTGGTGTCAGAGGACAGTTCTAGGTTGTGTATGGTCCATACGAGGGTTGTACACTAAGCGACCGGCAAACCCCTCACCATCTTGACAAAGCACCGACGACCATTATAGTTGAAGATGAGTTCTCTGGAGGAGACTAGTTCGACGAACGAGCTGGCCGTGGAGAACAAGAAGATGGGGGATCTGATGGCCACCATGCTGGCTCGAGTGAAGAACATCGAGAAGAACCAGCAATGGCCACTTACTCCACCGATTGATCCGATAACAGCCATAGAGCACGAACAGACGATGAAGGCTGACAGTAGCCTTCCCCCAAAAGCACGTGTGACCCCCACAAAAGAGTTCCATTGGGGCCATTCGAGCGCGACGGGGTTGGACTTCGACATCGACTCCATGAGCATTGCTGGCGAGAAGCTGCAATCATTCAAGATCGAGGTGAAAATTGACATCCCTTCCTTCGATGGCACAGTGGATGTCGTAAAGTTGGATGCCTGGATCGACTGGTTGGAGACTTTATCCTTTATGGGTATGGTAGCGAAGTTCGGATCGCATTTGCGTGATTGAAGCTGACCAACGACACCTTAGCATGATGGAACATGTACCTTCACACCAACGACGGTGCGGAGGTCGAGTAGTGCGTTCAAGCGCCGCCTTCGTTAGGAGTTTTACCCTATGGGGTATTCTCAGAACTGGTGGACGCACTGGCATAACCTGAAGCAAAGCTAGAACCAGTTGGTGCAGGAGTATGCCACTGAGTTTCGATGCCTGGCGGTGGCACTGGGCATCTCCCTTGACAATGAAGATGTCTTCACCAAGTTCATCGCTGGATTGCACAAGCAAACTCAGGTTGAGCTTCTCCTATACAAAGTGACGGACATCTTTAGCGCCAACACTACTGTCATGGCCATCGTGCTAAAGAACAAGCCTGGTGGTCATAGAGATGCCGAAAGGTCCAAGGAGGGATCTCCCAAGTCGCATCGAAAGTGTGGAAAGAAGAATGGCGATGGTAACTCTTCCTCTTCCTCTTTCTCCTCTAAAAGTGATCTGTACTGCGATCGTTGTAAGGTTACAGATCACACGAAGGACAAATGCTGGAAGCTCCATCCGAAGCTAATGCCAAAGAGGCTAAGGGAGAATAATAAAACCAAGCGTACGGCGGCTGCCATGGTGGCGAGTGAAGGTGAACTGCTCGAATCGATCTCAAAGGCAGACACGAGCCTATCTCTGATGGTCAGGCCGAAGCAGATTGGCCCGGGTCCATCTACTGAAAGATGATGCCATAAAGAAACCTTTCATCCTCAACATCTAGGTCAAGAATGAGATCATCGGCGCCATCATCAACACCGACAGTCAGAAGAATTTGATCTCGGCGAGCCTTGTGTACAGGCTTGGCTTGGAGATGACACCACACCCATGCCCTACCTGCTGGGGTGGATCACGAAGGACGTGGGCTAGATGGTTGACCGCCAGTGCAAGCTCCGCTTCACCATCATTGGCCGCTACATCGACGAGGTGGTGTGCGAGGTGGTACCCTTGGAGATCTACTAGGTGATATTTGGCAATCCGTTCCTATATGAATGGGATGCTCACGTCCACCTGCAGGCATAGGAGTATGAGCTCACCAAAGATGGGAGGAAGTTTATCATCAGTCGAGAACGAACGCACCAGCCAGCTGACCTAGTGACCGTTTGCCAGGCGAAGCGGTTGGTAAATGTTTGCTGGAAATTTGTGTTGGTGATGATCCGTCCAATGGCCCCTACTGTTAGGGGCCTTCCTATACTAACATTGTCCTGTAGGAAACAGGAGGATGGGATGGCCAAACTCCTTGGCAACCACTCGAGGCTTTTTGAGGAGGCCCATGGGTTACCGTCGAGTCGAGCAATGGAGCATGAGAGCCAGTTCATCTCCGATGTGCCGCTTCCTAATCTTGGCATGTACAGGAACTTTGTGATGGAGAACAAGGAGATCAAGCGATAGGTGGCTAAGCTACATGAGAATGGTGTCATCAAGCCAAGCAGCTCCCTTGCGGTTCATCAGTGGTGCTGGTGCCGAAGAAGGATGGGGGTGGCGGATGTGCGTTGACTATCGCACCCTCAACAAATTATCATCAAGAACCGGTACTCACTTCCCACATCGATGACCTTCTCGACCAACTGAAGCACGCGGAAGTCTTCACCAAGCTGGATTTGAAGTCCGGCTACCACCAAGTTCGGATCCGTGAAGAGGACACCTGGAAGACCGCATTCAAGATGTGGCAGGGGCTCTTCGAATGGCTTGTGATGCCGTTTGGTTTGTGCAATGCCCTCGCCATGTTCATGCGGCTGATGAACGACGTGTTGTGACCCTTCCTCGATGACTTCATCCTTGTGTACCTCGACGACATCCTTATCTTCTCTGCTTCCTGAGAGGAGCATATGGTGCACGTCAAGAAGGTCCTAGAGGTGTTGAAGGTAGCACCTTGAACCGTAAGAAGTGCGAGTTTGGGCGCTCTTTTCTGGTGTACCTCGGCTTCATGGTGGGTAACGGCGAGCTCCGCATTGACCCCGACAAGGTGCGCGCAATTCGGGAGTGGCCAATGCCATAATCTGTGATCGAGGTGAGAAGCTTTGTGGGAGCTTGCCAATATCTTCGAAAATTTATCTAAAATTTTCTATTTTGGCTTCTCCTCTTCATGCTTTAGTGAAGGCGAACAGCAAGTTCGAGTGGATGAAGAAATGCAAGGATGCCTTCCAGCTTTTGAAGAGGAAGATCAGCGAGGTGCTTGTCCTAGTCTTGCCAAGTCTTCAGCAACCGTTCGAGCTCAAAGTAGATGCGTCGGGTTACGCTATGGGGTTTGTTTTGCTACAGGACGGTTAGCCCATGGCGTATCACTTGGAGATGTTCCAGGGCTCTCAGCTTAACTATCCGACGTACGACAAGAAGCTCTTAGCCTTACACCAGGTGGTGAAGAGTTGGCGATGCTACCTTCTGGGGAAAGAGACGGTGGTGCACACTGACTACCGACCGCTTTAGTACCTCCAAACACAGCAAGCCAGACACATGAAGTAGATGACGTATTTCTAGCAATATAACATCAAGTACAAGAAGGGTGCACAAAACAAACTGGCGGATATGCTGTTGCGGCCTTGTGTTTATCTGTTCTTATGCAGATCCAATTGGTGTTGCACGAGTACGTTGACATGTACAAGATGGATCATGATTTTCGAGATGTTTTGGAGGATGTCGAAGCGAGAAGGCCCACGGAGTTTGCCTTGCGAGGCGGGCTTCTCTATAAAGACACGCAGTTGTGCGTGCCAAAGCAGCAGACCGGATGAAGTGGATGAGAGAAGCGCAGACCTCGAAGGTGGCAGGCCACTTCGGGGTGAACAAGATGGTGGTGAATCTTCATCACTCTCTATTAGCTCGGGATGCAGCAGGACGTGGCCCAATTCGTGAGGGGCTGCATGTTGTGCAGCTGTTCCCAACCAAGCAATCGAAACTGGGGGCTGTACAAACCCTTGCCGGTTTTGAGTCGACCTTGGGAGTATCTCCATGGATTTCTTGGGAGGTCTTCCGAAGATGCGGAAGGGGCACGACTACCTGTTCGTGGTGGTTGATTGTTCTCGAAGATGGTGGTGCTGATCCTATGCAAGAAGATAATCATTGGAGAGGAGGCGGCACGACTGTATTTTGAAATGTGTGGACTCATTTTGGGCTATCTAGCTCGATTATGTCCGACCACGACAGTTGATTTTTGACCACTTTTTGGAGGTCCTTGTGGTCTATGATGGATACACATCTGCAAAGGAGCATAGTATATCATCCTCAAACCGATGGCTAGATGGAGGTCGTCAACCGTACCATGGTACATTTGCTGTGGGGCTACCA
The DNA here is from genome assembly GCA_000441515.1 of Elaeis oleifera. Lineage (NCBI taxonomy): Eukaryota > Viridiplantae > Streptophyta > Magnoliopsida > Arecales > Arecaceae > Elaeis > Elaeis oleifera. The sequence goes on from KE505377.1 coordinate 117,603, forward strand.
CACTCAACATCTTAAGACTTGGATGAAAGCTTGCCTTATTTGCAGTTCGTTTTCAACAGGGCAGTGCGCAATTCTACATTGAAGCCCCCTTTTGAGGTGTGCTTGGGCTATTTGCCATAAAGTCTTTTTGACTTGGAGTTTACGGTGAGCATTACACCACAGACATCCAAGGAGGAAGGGACCATTGTAAGAGCCCAGCGCTTTTTAGAAGAGATCCATCAAGTGCATAGTCAAGCGGAGCAGTAGTTGCAGAGAGCCAGCAGAAATACAAGGAATGGCATGATCGACATTGAGTGGAGGCTAATTTTTGGGAGGGCGATCTGGTGTGGTTGCACCTCGGGAAAGAGCGGCAAAAGGGAGTTGGGGGAAGTTGAAGCCTATCTGATATGACCCCTTAAAGATCCTTTGGAAGATCGGTGACAACGCTTTCCAGCTAGAGTTGTTGGCCTACATGAAGATCTACTTGGTCATGACCGTCAGCAACTTGAAGCCTTCTGAGCCGTCAATGCTGGATGACGAGCCGGAGGAGATCTTGCTGTCGGTGGACGACTTGGTCATTGATTGGGAGATGACGCTAGTGGAGGACACCATTCTGGAGAAGATCACTGAGATGCGCTAAGGACAGCGAGAAGCCTTCCGAGTCGGATGGAAGGGCCACCGTCCGAGCATGGCCAAGTGCTTCAACCAGGAAGCCGGCCAAGCCGCGTTTCCCCATCTTCAGTTCTAGATCCAGTAGGAGCTGGCTCCTCTAAAGAGGAGGAGAGTCATGATCAGGGACGATTTGAGAAGCAACCAATAATGAAGCCGAACGTGAAGCCACATGGAGGTTACACCGATTTGCTTCGCAGAAGATCCCATGTGGGTTGAGAATTAAATCTGCGAAAACGATTTCACAGTACTGTTTGATGTTGTACAGGATTTTTTTTTCCGTTCCACTTCTCACGCATAGTGCAAGTTGTGGTGGGCTCGGGTGGTTGCTGCAATGTTTTCCATTCCAAGAATCCATTTCGTTCTGTTTTTTAGCTAGATCATGCTATTTTCTGTTTTCCACTGACTGTATGTCCCAAAGAGATCCCGATCTGTATAGGAGTCCCTTGGCATATGAATACCTCTTTTGAGGAGTTGCAGGAAGGAAGGAAATAGGGAGATCCCAACAATAGTTCACTGTCTTCATCTCCGCTAATCTCTGTTTTTCAGGTCTCTATACGGATCAGTATATGGTTGTAGGATTTTATACATGAATTAGTAAAACAACATCCTTCAGATGCACGGAGAGCTGTGGACCTGTAAAGCTTATTTTAGATTTGTCTAGTTGCCTGGTACCGTTTATGTTCCCAGATTTGTAGTTAACTGACAGTTCTTATTTTTTTAGTGGGTTATTTGTAGTCAAGGGCTAAGACTAGAAGATTGTGGACCTTCTATGACAACTAGATCAGGACTGTAGCAATATCAGTCATGGTACTTGTTTTGCTGAAGAGTACCTTTATGTCACAAGGGCAGCTTGAGGATTTTAGGATCTAGTTAGGGTTTCTACACTTATAAAGCTTGAGTACCTTTATGGTACTTGTTTTCTACCACTCATCATAATTCAGTCTTAGATGATTGGAATAGATTGAAGGCTTCTTTTCTTTTCAATTGACAGCATGGGGCTCTCTTTCTCTCCCTCTCCATTCTCTTTATTTCTTCTCGTTTCTCTCTCTGTTCTGGTCTCTTAGTGCTTTGTTCCTTTTCTTATATTGCTTTGCTTATTAATTATTTATTTTGCTAGAAATTTCTCATGTTCTGCTGTTCGACTATTTTTTCACTAGAAATTAACAAAAGTTAGTTTACCTTGCATATCTTTTATGCTGTTCATATGTATGTCACAAGTGTGCGTTAATTTTATATTTATTGTAAGATAGCTCTCTTGGGATGCTTTCTGCAATTTTCAGTCAGTCAAAATCTGGCTTTTGTTACTACTGTGCTATAGAACTGCTAGAAATCCTAATATAGTGCTTTTGGCACTTGCTTTTTATGGTTCAAGCCTGCAAAAATTTAACACCTATAGGTTCTCTTCAAATACTCAAATTCTTTGTGGAAGGGCCTTTGAACCCTCTTATGTACGGACCTAACCCTTGAGTTGCATCACCTACTATATAGTCTTAACAGGATACAGCTTTCTCTAGATTTGTTCTAGCCCATTCTCCTTAGTTTTGAGTAGTATTGAATGCCATTAATTTTTTATTCTCCTTAATTTATGAGGTTTTATAGTGTCACAGAATTGCTTGAAGATTCAGTTATGTAGTTGCCTGTCTTTTGGTTTTTTCCCTTGAGGTCATACAGATCAGTGGTCCTGTGTTTCAGTTATTGGATTGGATATGTACCTTCTAAGTACCTTTTGAGGCTTCTGCTGCATTAAAATACAAACCTTATGATGGTCTTTTGAATTTCTTGCAGGTGAAGGCTTTATATCTGAAAAATTTGCCGGAGAATGTTACATCAGAAAAGTTGAGGGAACTTTTTGAACACCACGGAGAGGTCACAAAAGTTGTTCTGCCTCCTGCTAAAGCTGGGCAGAAGCGAGATTTTGGATTCATCCATTTTGCTGAGAGATCTAGTGCATTGAAGGCAGTTAAAGGAACAGAAAAATATGAAATCGATGGTAACTTTCTTAGATATTGTCTTAAGCATTAAACAATTGGCAACTAGTTGCATCATTGCAATTCCTGACATACCTCAAGATAAAATCTTTGCTACCAACCAACATATCTTATATTTGAGTTATCTGTTAATTGATATAAATGGGGTGATATGAACTTTAGTCATTTCTTGCTGGCTCTGATGTGTTTGAACGCATCTATACTCCATTTAACATGTATAACCATAATTATATTGTTCTTACAATGCTGCTATATAAATTTTAATGAACTTAGAGTGAGGATGGCCATTTAAATTATGTCGGCATGCTCTATCTGCTAAATTTTTGGGATGATTGTAATTTTTCAGATACTATTTATGACTAACAGATAAAGTTAAACCACAGGGCATGTTGTGGATGTCGCCCTAGCGAAACCTCAGGTTGACAAGAAGCCTGATTATGCTTCAAATTCATTCAAACCAGGGCTTCTTCCGAGTCTCCCTCCATATCCAGCTTATGGTTATACTGGGGACCCATATGGGGCCTATGGTGGTGGATACGGCACAGCCGGATTTGGCCAGGTTGGATTCCCCTTGCCGCTACATTTGGGATTGTTCATGTAGTTTCTGCCATCTTTTTTTCCCCACCACCAACTGCTTTTATGAATTAATGAGATTCTGCACATTCCTAGTTGAAATTGTTTGATGTTTGTAACTGTGTGCAGCCAGTGATATATGGTCGAGGACCCACTCCAGCTGGGATGAGAATGGTGCCAATGGTACTTCCTGATGGTCGACTTGGTTATGTTCTGTGAGTACTAGTAATTAATCTTATATATGCAACACTTCAACCTTGTCTTGGCACCTGATATTGATCCAGTTATCCATTATTTGTTTTGCATGGTAAATTTTTTAGACAGCAGCCTGGTGCACAAGCTTCATCACCGCCTCCTCGGAGGAGTGATCGCAGTGGTGGCTCAGGTGAGGGTGGAGGAAGGGGCAGCGATGGGAACCGTGGGCGCCGATACCACCCTTACTAAACTGGTATTAAGTTTGCAGCATCAAATGAAGACATCATGCGAATGTCGTCACCGGCTACTCTTCCTTTTTGGCCATTAATCCAGATAGGCCATAGTTTTACAAGTGTATAAATGTATCATCGTCCGGGTTCCATACCTAAAATCTGATCAATACAAGCACAAGATTGTTGTACTGGTTCCTTCTTTCAAGATTAGTTTGTTTGCATTTCCATAAATTAAGGGATGACATGTTCTTTGAAAGACATAGCAACAAACTTTGGATCAGTTTCTTTAATTTGTTTAATCTTACTATGGATGCGCCTTGCTAGTCATGTAATTTCTTTGGATCCATTTCTTTAATTCCTTAACCTTCTTAATTTAGGGACCCCATTTCTCATTCTCATCTCATCCCTAACATAATTATATTTAGCTTGATACATGCTTGTACGCATTTATTAACAAAAAGAGAGAATATGGAAAGATAAATAATAAACTTTTATTTGTAAATAATAAATAATACATGTTAGAGGAAGGTTTTGAACCCACCAATGTATTTTGTTCTTAAGACTGGATGTACTGATGGTAATGTCATGCATGTAAGGTAAGCTTTCCTTTGTCCTTTTAATGGATTTTCTGTATTGCAAAAAGAAGTATGGTGGAGCAGCGCCAGTTCGGAGAAGCAGATTCCAGCTTTTATTCCAACTTAGTATCAACAGCATAGGTAGCGGCACCAAAACCTGTTATGGAGGAAGTAGTCCGGTCGAGAATGAAGCAGCTCAGAAAAGATCTTCTTTATGGAGCCTGCTAACCATTACCAGTCTAGGGAAATACACAATTCTTTTTGTGACCACCTCTGATGTTGAGAATGAACTTTTTTGTAGACCTTGCATTCGTATCATCCAAATGTGAAATGAAATCCATTGTGTTCCTTTGATGTTATTCATCTTAGAAAATCCTGTACTCACTTCACATCATAATTAGAAGCATCAATACAAGAGTAATTAGTAAAGACAAAATTTTAACTAAAGTAGACTATGAACATATACACTTTGTGTTGCAGTGCACACTGGAGCTAAACAACTCCTTCAGATCGGAGCCTTTTCCAAGCAACTGAAGGATGCAGGACTGTTTACCAGCTATGACAAACAAAAGCCACCGTCAACAACCCTGCAGAAGGCATGATACAATGCTTTGGGTCTCAGAAGTTGTAGTTGGTGCCTAGTCTTTTTCAAGTTTAGGACAAACAGTGGAGCTGGGGTTGGCCATAGAAGCTGTGGAAAAACTCATGGTTAGGAAGTACAGGAGGAAAATATTACTGTTTAATTTATCACAAATCTTTAAGACACACACATCAGCGTGCCAAGGCTGCTTTTGAAAGGTGGTCCTCTTCAAAAGGAGGTGGTACTTGACCATACACTATCGCACAACTCATATCCTCAAAATCTGGATAAAATTCAAATGTTTATTAATTAAAGATCACAAGGGAAAGTGATGCAGAATTTATTGAAATTACGGCACATGACTGCATAAGATTTCACAACCATGAATCATTGCAGAAATAATGGTAAAGGTTTATCTGAGATGATAAAGACCCACAAACACATGATTGGATCTGAGAACTTAATCGTAGTGAAATAATGTTAACTAGAGACTTGCTTTTCAAGATTTTATGTTATTAGTGTTGTGAGGTCTGGCAAGTACGTCAAGGACCAAAAATGACATTAAAACGTTCCCAAAATAGAACTTGCATTTTAAGATGCATATTTTAGATAATATTCAGCCTCATGTTTCAGCGAGTGTTGAATTGAGACTAGAGGAGATACAAATTTGCTGGAAAGGTCAACTTAGGACAAGGATATGCCTCTAACTGACTAACATGATCTCCTGTCTTACTTATTCTTCATTTCAGGCGCTTGACCCTCACTTGTGGATTACCCATAGTCTGTCAAATGATGGCATACAAATATTCTTTTGTAGGTTATGGGACCACCGATTGCTATGTCTGCTATCAAAATTTTGCATATTCTTCTTTCAGCTGTGACAACTTTGCTTCTCTCTGTGTCTATCTGTCTATCTTACTGTCTGTTAAGTTAATTGAACATCTAATATTCTTGCAGAGAAACTTCAGATATCGGATAATAAGGAGACCAACCCTTACTTGTATCCTTTGATGGCTTCTTAGAGGAGAAAATTTGTTTAAACAACTGTAAAAAATTCATGTTGTTCCATTCAACTGAATAATTTCTTCTCATCAACACATAGATTTGACTATGCAAATGAAGAAACAGGCCACATAAATTCTCCCTAAAACATATATATTTGCAGAAGAAAAACTTGTATTTGTATACATACAAAGTGTCATGAAGCAGGCTCACATACTTGGGTTCATGTTTTAGGAAGTCCAAATTCATTGGTTAAGAAATCTTGGTTTGAAATCTTGCACATATTCACACACATTCCAACAAATCCACTGTTCTCCAAGTAGCTGTACAGATGAATAAATGGAAGATTAGAACATCTGCTTGATTTTCTCAAATTTAATCAGATAACAAAATTTGAATATCAGATTTTTAATCCATTTATAAGATTTTACTCAAGATAAAGAACAATTCTACATGTAGGCTAATTCTTCATGAATAATCTTCAAAACAACTGAAGGAGACAGTGACAACCCTGCACTTCTCTATATCCAATACCACTTCTGTGCCTCACCCCCTTTAACTTCCACCTCTACAACCCAATAGATGCTCAGCCCTCAATAAAACATATCAAAGATGTTTATATCAGCATAACAAATCGCTTTCTTGTTCATCCACACAGGAGATGCTTTTTGTCTTTAACAGCATCATAAAAGCAGATGATGGTAAAATAGATAAACGTCATGGACTAAAGGTTCACCAAGCATGTATCATATTAGAAATTATATGGCATCCAGACCAAGATAGATGACATGTGCACATCTTAGTAACAGGGTGCAGGGCTCTATCAGCAGCATAAAAATTGCATAACGCACATAATTTATAGAACTCGCAATAACAATAAACATAAATGCAATCTACGGAATCTATAATCAGTGACAGGAATATACATGGGTATATTGTTGTACTTACCCTTCTCAGTGATACACTTATCCTTTAGAAAAATTAGATATTTTATATATGCAAATTAACAAGCATGAAAAAACACAGAGTATATATATATATATATATATATA
>KE505377.1:124970-138895 GCA_000441515.1 Elaeis oleifera
ATATATATATAATATATATATATATATATATAAAATCAGGTTATAGCCATTAAATTCTTTAAAAATTTATTGAGGATCAGATGACTGCCATGCTTGTAATTAATGTTTGTCTTTAAGATGACTTTTGTTAAAAAAGAAAAATGGAAACTAGAATATGAGAATAACACAAATTTTTGAACAAGGGAAATAGTAATGTATTAGATGTGCATATATATAATTCTTTCAGATTTTCTCCAAATGATAAGCTTGAGAGAACAATATGTTTAGTTTGGAGGAGGACTTCTCAAGGAATCTGAAGCAGCCAAAGCACCTAACAGTAGAATATAGGTTCCCGATATCAACACCATCCCCAAAGAGTAAAGCATAAATTCCTCATATCAGCATTCACTAGATAAGCAGGGCGTACTAACATTTGTTAGAAAGCTTCAAGTATTGGCTAACATATGAAAACAAAATCTACTGTGGAAAACAATATTTTCAGTTTATAGCTGGTTCAATTCTGAAACAAAATTAATTGCAGGCTTATATCATATAAAGGTGGCACAACTTATAATTTATAACTAAGTTAAAAATTTTAATAAGCCAACACAACTTATAATCTATAACTAAGTTAAAAATCTTAATAAGCCAGTGAGTACCTCAGATGGACCAACCAATAGGTGGAAGAAAGGCATTGTAAATGCAGCATTAAACTCAGTTGCCTTTGTTCTTCTAGGTAAATGGAGGAAGTGAGACGCTGTCACCAGCTTTATTAGTAAGAAGAATTAATACAAAATATGGTGATGGTCACAGTGGAAGGCGAAAGATGAACAGGAAGATACAAAGAAAGTTACAAAAGAGTCAGCAAGGAGTGATCTGCAACAAGGGAGACAAGGAACTTGAGAGGGATCGATGGCTGTCCGCCTTAACTTGTCCAAGCATAAGTTTCCCCACCAGGGTCCATGGTTCTTGAAGATTTTCTATCAAGGAAAATTCATGAGTTCCATTTGTGCCAAACTTGCCAATGCATTGCCATAAGAAGTTGATCACAAGCCTCCTCGGCAACAATTTGATTTCTTTAATCTCCAAGTTGTCCAAAGAGGACGAAGGTCTGGGGGCTAGTCATTCAATTTCAACATCAGTTCAGTGATGACCAAATGCTTCTAGTAAACAGGCATTTGAGGAATAGATATTTTGCCCATGCAGTGGGCAACCTGAGGTGACCATCCAAACCCTTTCACAAAAGCATCTCCCGTATGCAGTCTATTCTTCAAGGCAAGGTGTAGGAACATTTTAACTTTCTCTGGCATTGCTGTCTTTCGTAGGATAGCTGTCTTTCAGATTGCTTTGCAGTAAGGGTAAAGAATACGATGTTATTGATGAACTTATAGTAAAAGTCAACAGTGAAACTACCATTCCTTGTAAGGTTCCACACCAATAAGTCTGCTATTCTAGAGGGTTTAATGGGGACACGAGATCCTCCAGAATTTGTAGCTATCTTGGTTCATGAAGGGAAAGCAGGCCTTGCAATCTTATGTTCCATCTCAAGGATCTCCTATGCCATTAGTGCAATAGATATTAGCCTTTACAACTCTGCAACAAAGCTCTTCAAAGATAGCAGACAACAGCACAGATCCAACCCAAGAGTCTTACCAAAAACGGATGTTAACTCCATTACCCAACTTAAAGGGAGTACAATTCCAAAAAACTTCAACTTCCTTGCAGATACCCTGCCAAATAGGTGAAACATTGGCCAAGGATCTTTTAACATGCATTGTAGCATAATAAGCACTTGATTTGATTCCTTCAAGGTGCATCCGACCCTTTAATTAGCTTCCAAGCCTATTTGATAACAAAGTGAGATTCATATTTCTGATATACCTTGGACCCAAACCTCCTTTTCATACTTCTTCCTTTGCATGGTAGATGTCACAGCCCCATTAGCTTGATTTGGGATGGCACGAACTAATGCTTTTGCCGTGCGAATTTCAAGTGTGCAAGAGCTTGGCTGGAGCTTTACAGAAGAAGACATCGGAGAATGGTCTGGTGCTCAGGTGGTCAGGCCAAGTAATGGCACCAGCAGATGGGTGCCAAGGCGGCAGCAGCATGGCGCACACCGTAGAGAGTGCGCATCACCAAGGCAGGGCCATGGCAAGGCACATGCAAGGGCATACACGACAGGGCGCACATGCATGCAAGGGGATGCGGGATGGCCGGACATGCAGTCTAGCGCACATACATGAGGGCGTGCAGGCGGTTTTCTGCTGGCCGAGTGTGCACTAGGGCGCGCACACCAGAGACGTGCAATCTGGTGCTTAGGTGCATAAGACAGAGGGCTTGGGGGGTGCAAAATTGCTATGCTGACTGAAAATCTGAGTAGGCTGGCGGTTGCTTTCAGTTGCCTTAAACAGGTGTTTTCTAGAAATCAGACAGTAGTAGTTGGGGGAGTTTTCAGTAGTTAACTCCCAACTTTTTGGAGCAGTTGGGCTCTGAACAGATAGGAGATGGTTCCAAGGTGGTTCCTAGTGGTTGGAAAAGTTGTCCACCGCCTATGTAAGCCATACTTGCTAGCTTGTGGCAAGTAGAGTAGGTACGTTTTGAAAAATCTGAGAGACTATGGGTGGATCTCTTGTATCCAGAATTTTGTGAAAATTGGAATAAGGAATGCATAATGTTTCCTCTATGTGCCTTGAACATCTTGTCCCTGTTCTACTTGATATGTGCATTCTATGGAGCGGGAAGTGCTGAGAGGCTGAACTAGATAGCAGTCTAGTGCCGCACAAGACTTGTATTCTTATAAAATTTTGGATGAGAATCAGCCCTGTGACAGTTGGTATCAGTGCCAGGTTCATGGGCTCTTTCGATGGGATTTTGGCCAGATATCAGTGCCAAAGTATTGAGCGTAGGGGTGGCGCTCATGCCTGTAGGTGGCAACAACATGGAAGTTATCCGTGAAAGACTGTCCCAGTTGGAGACAATGATCGGGGTGCCTCAAATCGATGCTGATGAGTTTTTGTGGTCTTGGGTTGAGAACTCGTTGGCCACATTGGCTTTGCTGCAAGAAACCCTCGCAACAATGCAGCAACGCATGGAGGAGATGACATTTGATGTCAGGCTCTTCAAGATAGTTCTGCAGAACCTCTCACAAGGAGATGGTGCCATCAAGATGAAGGTTCCTGATCCAAAACTTTTAATGGTACTTGGAGTACCAAAGATATGAAGAATTTTTGTAGGACATGGAGCAATATTTAATGCTGCACATGCTCCTGAAGTGGAGATTTTCATCACCAGCATGTATTTGGTGGGGATGCCAAACTCTGGTGGAAAACTAGAATGAAAGATGTTGCTAGGCCAAGAATCGATACGTGGCAGACGTTGAAGCAGGAATTGAAGGATCAATTCCTCCCTTGCAATACAGCATGGCTTGCAAGGGACTCCCTAAAAAAGTTAAGGCAGATCGATTCGGTAAAAGAGTATGTAAAGGATTTTAGCTCTCTTATTCTAGACATCGAGAATATATTAGAGACAGACGAGTTATTTAATTTCTTGTTTGGCCTCCAACCATAGGCGCAATTGGAGTTGTGATGGCAAGGTGTTAAAGATTTGCCTACCGCATTGGCCGCCACTAACGGATTGGTGGATTTGAGAATCAGCAAACCCATTAATAGTTCTTCAACAAGCTAATCTAGATTTGTTGAGAAGAGCCACAAAAAAAACCAAAGTTCAAAAATGCTGGGGAGAGGCGGACCAAGGATGCTGATAAAGGAAAGGCAAAGGTGGAGGATTCCCACCAAAGGAGGGATCAAGCCAACCCCCATCCTGGCTGCTTCATCTGTAATGGCCTTTATCTTGCCCGAAACTATCCCAACAAGAGTAAGATCAGTGCTATTATTGCCAAGGAGGCCTGTGATGATGATTCTGATTTAGAGACCACACAACGAGTTGCACCATTGCAATTACTTGATACAATTTGAGTGGAAAAGCTAAGGAACGTTCCAAATTGATGTTCGTGCCAATGAGAATCAATGGACATCAGATTTCAGCCATGGTGGATACTGGTGCCACTCACAGTTTTGTGGCTGAAAGGATTGTGATCACTCTAGGCTTGAGTGTGAAAAAATACCCAAGCCACATCAAGGCAGTCAATTCCCAAGCCTAGGCCATAGGGGCATGGCCTTTGATGTCTAGGTGATCGTCGGTGGATGGGATAGCCGGATAAACCTGATGGTGGTTCTGCTGGATGACTTTGACTTGATCCTTAGCCATGACTTCTTTGTCACTGCCAAAGTGGTGATATTGCCACACTTGTTCGGATTGCTAATCCATGATGAAAAAAATTCTATTTTGTTACAGGGTGCAGCATTCCTTCTGATGCTAGAGTTTGCGAATAGAAGATGGGGATGGTCTCCACCATACAATTGGCCTGTGGTTGGAAAAGGGGCCAAACAACCTACCTTGCTGCCCTCATTAATATGGGCCCAGAGGAGACAGCAAAGGTATCAAGGGAGGTGGCAGAAATTTTGCAAAAATTCGATTATGTGATGCCTTCAAAATTGCCAAAAGGGTTGCTGCCGCAACGTATTGTGAACCACAAGATTGATCTTGTGCCTCACACAAGACCTCCTACTAAAGCTCCTTATAGAATGTCGCCTAAGGAGTTGGCTGAATTAAAAAAGTAGTTGGGTGAACTGCTGGATGCGGGAAAGAAACAACCATCCAAAGCCCTATTTAGTGCACCTGTGTTGTTCTAAGAGAAGAAGGATGGTTCTCATAGATTTTATGTGGATTACAGAGGCCTAAACAAAGTCACAATCAAGAACAAATATCCAGTGCCCCTAATCTCAGATTTGTTTGATCGTTTGTTCAAAGTTGCATACTTCACCAAGTTAGATTTACGATCAGATTATTGACAAGTGAGAATTACTGAGGCAGATGAACCTAAGACCACTATGATCATAAGGTACGGGTCATTCGAGTTCCTTATTATGCCGTTTGATTTGACAAATGCACCTACAACTTTTTGCAACTTAATGAATGATACCTTTTATGATTATATCGATCAGTTTGTTGTTATTTACTTGGATAATATAGTCATATATAGTGATTCTTTTGAAGAACACTGAAAGCACCTTAAGTTGGTATTTAATCGATTGAGGAAAATAGCTTATATGTAAAGAAGAAAATATGAATTCTACTGCAAGAAAATCAATTTTTTGGGCATGTGGTGGGCAATGGCACAGTAAAGATGGATCGAAAGAAGGTGCAAGCCATCTTGGATTGGACAGTACCTACAAAAGTTGCTGAATTGAGGAGTTTTCTTGGTTTGGTCAACTATTACTGCAAATTCATAATTGGCTATTCCAAGAAGTCTGCCCCATTGATAGATCTATGAAAGAAGATCAGTCGTGGGTTTGGACAGAAAAATATCAACATGCCTTTGAAGAATTGAAAATGGCTGTTTCTTCAAAATCAGTGCTAAAATTGTCCGATTTTCTGAAGCCTTTTGAGGTGCATACTGATACCTCCGACAAGACTGTTAGGGGCGTGTTGGTGCAAGAGGGACATCCGATTGCCGTTGAGAGTTGAAATTAAAGGAGGTGGAACAGTGGTATTCTGTCCATGAGAAAGAAAAGTTAGCTGTGGTGCATTGCTTGAGGACATGGCGGGTTGACCTATTGGGTACAAAGTTCGTGGTGAAAATTGATAATGTGGCTAACACATTCTTTTTGATGCAGAAAAAGCTATCTCCTAGACAGGTCTGATGGTAAGAGTTCTTGGCTGAATATGACCTTGAGTGGAAGCATATACCCGGGAGGCATAATCAGGTTGCTGATGCCCTGAGTGAGAAAGGCATCGTAGAGGTGGCTACTATCATTTTACCGTTGAAGCAGACTTCACCAACAAGATTCGGGTGGCAACTCAATCAGATAAAGGCTACCAAAAATTGCTTCAACAAGTCTGGGATGGTGTGGCCCGAAGATACTGGATTGAAGATGGCCTATTGATGGACAAAGGCAATAGGCTGTATGCCTCTGATGGCGGGGACTGAGGAGACAACTCATGGGGGAATCCTATGATGATTTCCAATAGGCTGATCATCCAGGAAGGGAGCGCATGATGGTTCTCTTGTCCCGTATATTTGTATGGACGAAGATGGAGGATATTAAGATTTATGTCCGATCTTGGTGTGCCAGCAAGACAAAGTGGAGAGGCACAAGGAGGCGGGTCTGCTACAATCATTACCTATTGCAAAAAAGTCATAGATTCGGTATCCATAGACCTTATCAGTGACTTTCCAAAGATTGAAGGTGTGTCTTCTGCTATGGTAGTGGTTGATCGCTTCTCTAAGTATGCTGTTTTTATCCCGATGCCAGAAGCATATCTAGTAGAGACTGTTGCAGACTTATTCTACCGAAATATAGTGAAACATTTCAGTTTGCCTTTGGATATTATCAGTGACAGGGATGCTCAGCTCACGGAGAGATTCTGGACTTATCTCTTTCAATTGATGGATTTTGAATTGAAGTTTTCCACAACAAACCATCCTTAAACTGATGGTCAGACAAAGAGGGTGAATACTTTGTTGGAAGAGTATCTCAGGCATTATGTAACAGCCAGCTAAAGAAATTAGCTGAAACTGTTAGACACTGCTAAATTTTACTACAATCTTCGTCGATCTTCTGCAATAGGATTCAGTCCCTTTGAATTGACGACTAGATGACAACCTCTCACTCTTCAAGAAGTTGTCTTGCAGAAAATCGAAAAATCTGTCCAGCAGCCTATCGATTTGTCCGAAATTAGCAAGAATATTGGAAGAGGTACAAGATAGTCTCAATAAAGCGACAAGAAGGATGAAGAAGTACGTAGACAAAGGACGTAGGCAATTGAAATTCGGTATGGGAGATAAAGTCATGCTGAAACAGACTCTTCAAATCTAAAAAAAGATCAATAGCAAAAAGGTACATCGAGGTTTGATTTCAAGGTACGATGGAGCCTTTGAAGTGGTGAAGAAGGTGGAGAATGTCGCTTATCGGTTGCATCTGTCGGAAAGGCTAAAGGTACATCCAACTTTTCATATGAGTTATTTAAAGCCCTTTTATGAAGATGCAGATCCTTCAAGGATTCAGATGCAACATGCCCCACCAACCATAAGGCAACAATTTGATAACGAGGTGGAGAAATTCTTGACCATCGGACTCTAAGACACAGCAAGAAAATAGAAGGACCAAGTATTTGATCCAATGGAAGGGAGAACCAGCGAATGAGGCGAGTTGGAGAAAGGAGACTTCATTATGGTAGTTTGGAGAGGCAATCCAAGCTTACTTGTCACGCTTCCCTCCAAGGATGTCGGGATTTCGGGTAGAAAAGTTTGTCACAGCCCTATTAGCTGGATTTGGGATGGCACAGGTTGATGCCTTTGCCGTGCTAATCTCAAGTGTGCAAGGTCTTGGCTGGAGCTCTGTAGGAAAAGGCATCGGTGAATGGTCTGATACTCGGATGGCCAGGCCAAGTAATGGCACCAGCGAACAGGTGCCAAGGCGGCACCAGCATGGCGCACAAGGGCACGCACCACAAGGAGTGCGCGACACCAAGGCAAGGCCATATCAAGGCACGCGTAAGGTGCACACAGCAGAGCGTGCACGCACGCAAGGAGATGCGGGATGGTCAGGCGTGCATTCTGGCGTGCATGCATGCGGGCGTGCGGTGATTTTTTGCTGGCTGAGTGTGCACCAGGGCGCGCACAGGCACACAAGATAGAGGACTTGGGCATGCAAATTGGCATGCTGGCTGAAATCTGAGTAGGCTGGCGGTTGCCTTCGGTTGCCTTGAACAGTTGCTGTCCAGAAATCAGACAGCAGCAGTTGGGAGAGTTTTCAGTAGTTAACTCCCAACTTCTTGGAGCAGTTGGGCTCTCAATAGATGGGAGATGGTTCAAGGTGGTTTCCAACGATTTGGGGAAATTATCCACCGCCTATGTAAGCCATACTAGTTGACTTGTAGCAAGTAGAGTGGGAACGTTTTGGAAAAATCTGAGAGACTGTGGGCGGATCTCTTACATCCAGAATTCTGTGGGAATTGGAATAAAGGAAATGCATAATGTTTCCTCCTATGTGCCTTGAACATCTTGTCCTTGTTCCACTTGATATGTGCATTCTATGGGACAGGGAGTGCTGAGAGGCTGAATTAGACAGCAGTCTAGTACCACACAAGGCTTGTATTCTTGCAAAAATTTTTGAACAAAATCAATCCTGACAGTAGACACAATCTCAATTCACTAAGCAGTGGAATTCTCTTATACTTTCCTTCCCTTTTCATAGAAAAGCATGTCTCATTTGATCAATCCTATTAGCAACCCATCTTGGTAACTAAAGCATAGGCACTAAGTATGAAGACATGGCTGTTAATACAGCATTAATGAGCATAATTTTCCTCACAAGGATAAAATTTCCCTTCCATGACACAAGTTTAGAGCTAATTTTCTCCATAAGATTAATCCAACACTACTTAGGTATGTCCTTATCGCTTGAAGGCATCCAATCTCTGTAACTCAGCCGCCCATTTGGTTGGTGGAGACAATTTCTGAAACTGCATCCACACAAATAAAAGAATAAATAACAATGGCAAGTCTCATTGGAACATCTATTTGGCATTTAAACTGATTCAAGGTGATGTGGGCTATATTCTATTCTATTAATTATCTAGGCACCAAGGAAACAATTCATCTAATTTTGGTCACCCCAAGAATTTAACTCTATTCTGCTTTCTCTTATTACTGCAGTTGGTGAGTTCTAGCAATCCAATATATACAAATACAATAAAACTCTGAGCTGGCGCACCAGTGTGCTGCATGGAAAAGAGCACCTCCCAAACCACCTCTTGCTGCTGCTTCCTTGACCTCCATCATCGCCCTCTTCTAAACATCCACAAAGCTCTCATAGTCCCATTCCCACATGCTCCTCTTGTTCTTCCCCTCGCCCACCACCAGCTGTAAACTTCTCCATCTTAGGAGCAAGCAGTGACATGAAGACCTTCTCAAACACTCCATTCCTATATTCTGTCCTTTGTCACATTGGTGCTGGAACTCCAGATGGCTCTACAATCCCCACATAAATAATTCATACAAGTATGACCACCAAAATGCTGCCTCCCTATGGGCAACCTAACAGTGGGCATGTATAGGAGCTACATGATCTATTCTCTTTCTAAAACTCTCCTTTTGAATGCCCAAATGGAGGGCTGCAACTTATGACCGCATGCAGAGATGGAACAGTAGAGTGGGAGGGTCAGGCTCACATGTTTCAGAGACTGGAGATGTTCGTCTAGGTTTCTCAGTAAAACATGAGTTGCTGGTTGCAGAAGTTCTAGCCATAAAAAGAAGACAAGAGTGGCCTGAGATTGATCAAATAACAGTAACCTGAGATGGGAATGGTCCTGCCAATCATATAATGTGAGGCCTAGAAGGGGACACAAAAGCAAGGCTCTCTCCAGTCATTTGTCTGGAATTGTGGCTGGAGTGTGGACTGGGGAGAGAGATTGCTGCCACAAATTGGAGGATGGGATAAAATTCATCCGTAGCCTCAACTAGTCTACATTTGCAATCACAGTATTGGGATGTGTTTGGCCCTGGGATGCTAAACTCAGTGGTTATTAATCTGCCTACTGACTTTTTGCCAGTAACTCTGTAATCAGAATAGACAAAGTAGCAGCTTTTGATTTATTGGCAGAGAAAAATTTCACAATCAAGTAAACTTGTCTCCTCAAAAAATTACAATTGATTAAACTCTACATTTTTGAAATGAAAGCCATCATGAGGTTAATCAAAAAATTATTAAGAGCACTGCTATGCTAGCCCATCAACCATTTTTGTTGGAAAACACCAATTTGGAAATCTCCTCCTCTCTTGTGAAACTTCTGCCAACAAGGGACTGAGGGAGGCTGCTGCTAGGCCATGCAGTACCACAGCGTGCTGCAGAATACTGTTCTAATGTAGTTTCATTATCTCAACTCATCAAAACGTTTCCTGGCATACGATTTATTCATGGTAAAACATTAAGTGACATGTTTTTTAGGGTAATAGAACAACAAAGTAAAGTTAATCTAAATATAAAGATCGATGTTAGCTTCACTGACATTAAGAAAATCTAGCAGAGCAAGGCTTTTTTATTCCTAATACTTCTCTCATTTCTAAATTTCCTTTCATTATCATAACAATATTGTGGATTCTTCCTCCTTTTCTCTTTCCAAAGAAAAGCAAAGAAAAAAAAGGAACAAAAGCAAAACTTGAATTATTCAGGGCAAGATAATAAAAGCAAGAACATGAAAGAGAGACATGATGGACATCTTTTGCAGCAAGTGCAACCTCTCCTTTGTGTGGAAGATTTGTTTAATGCGCTAGCAAAAACAATTCGAAGAACCTAATGAACTAAAATTACATCCTGTCTATATAACTGTATAAGAGCCCTTGGAAAATTCTCAATCCACCTCTTCATCCCTTGAGAATTCTGTCCTAAGCTCTATTCCTTTCACTGAAAAAGAAAGTATGATATCAATTAAAGGAAGCAGGCAGATGCAATGATCCCCTCTTTGAGAAATCTCCATGTAGGAAACAAAAAAAACAAGCCCCAAATGGACAAAGTCATCTTCCATCAATCTTCTCCATAAACCATCAAAAAGAATCCAAAAGTATTCCCAGCCATATAACATTCTTAGCCTCAACTTCTTAACCCATGTGACCTCTATACTTCAAAGAATTCCAATTCTTGCTTTCCATCTGTAGGAATTGTTACAGAAATCAAGCCACTTCTAGTAGCCAATAGCAGAACGACATCAAATTATGAAGCTAATGGTAGTGGTGTGCTGCTTGTAGTTCTTGGATTCGCCTTTCCAACTCCTCAATTCGTGGGCCCAATCGGCTCGTACCTCTATCGGCTGGGCCTTGCCATAGTCGTAGTCTCCGGGGAGGTCTCCTTCTCCTCCTCCACGGCCGCCGCCTTCGCTCCTCCTCGTCGGCCTTCTCTTCCTCCCTTCCGCGCCTCTTTCGCCGCGACGGCTCTCTGGAGAGCTTGCAGCACGTCCGACCCCTCAGCGACGACGCCCCTCTCGAACCCCCTCCGCTTCCGAAGCCCCGCCGGTTCTCGGTTTGGAACCCAGGGCTCGGCCATCGCGACGTGCGCCGGATTTGGTAGCGGCGACGGCGGGCACGCCGGCCGCCTCTTCACTGGTGGTTGACGCGGGGTTGCGCCGGTTGGGAAGCTTGGCGGAGACGGCACCGCGGCGACGGCGGCCGCCAAGAGAGAGGGTTGGGAGGAGGCCGACGGGACGGACGGGTGCCGCGGCGAGCATTGTGGAATAAGGAATCTACGGGCGATTTGGGTGAAGGTCCGATCTAATCCCTTCGTCCTCGCTGATGGGCTTGGTCCTGCTTACCGGGCTGGCCAGATCTTAATTAAGTCCAAAATAAAGCCTGCCTTGGACCTGATCGCAGCCGGGCTTGAGACCAGAAAATATTAAATTATATATAAATTCGGTCCGAAATCCGGTTAAAATAAAGGAGTAATTCTTTGTGCACCGCTCGTGGTGTAGAAAATCCAACATAGAGTGCACCACTTTTTCCGATTGGACCACATAGCCATCGTTTTTCAACACATATTTAATACTTGTAGATTGGTGTTTTCGTTTAAAAATTTTAGATGACGAAAATATCTCTGACCAAAATTATGATATCTTTTCATAAAATTTTTTTTATGATTTTTTATAGATGACTTTCCGTAAATATATATATATATATATATATATTCACAGGAACATAGAAGTCATATATGTTCATAGAAAATTATATGATAGGAAATCATATATATTCATACGAAATTATATGATAGAAAATCATATATATTCACTTGAAGTCATATATATTTACAGAAAATCATATGACAGGAAGTCATACAAGGTACCAGAAAGTCATCAAAGATATTTTATCATATAAATTTTTAAATGAAAATACCAACCTGCAAGCATTAAATGTGTATCAAGAAGTGATGGCTATGTGGTCCAATCGAAAGAAGTGGTGCATCAAAAAATGATGACTATGTGATCCAATCAAAAGAAATGGTGCACTTACCGTCGGATTTTCTACATCGTAGACTGTGTACAAAGAATTTCTTAAAATAAATAGAATTTAGATCCGAGATATGCCATGATCATCTCTAGCCTGCCCTATCTGGCTCAAATAAGCTTCATAGGCCTAGTCAAAATAGGGCCAGCAGGGCCAGGTTGAATTTGCTAGGTACATTTAATATGATATGAGCTTATATATGTTATATTACGTTGCAAGCTTTATATAGATAATACAATCATAAAACTACATTTAAATTGCATGTTATGATTGTACAAACATAGCAGTATTTATGAACATCAAGTATTTGTGCTGCAAATACCTAGTCTGAAACTGTTACAAAGTTTTAGATTCATAATAAGAAAAGTAGACTCATATGCCAACCTGCATTCTCTGGAGTAGAAATATCTTGTGCTGTCCTACAAATTGTAGGACTTTTTCATAGAAATAATAATAAAGATGGCCACATGAATATACTGACTCGCATTTGTTTCTGAATAAATAGTATTGCAGAGACTGATATTGAGAAGGCAAATACTTAATAGTTGAAATAATTAGTTTCCAGATTCTCTAAGTGTGTGTAATATTAAGTAGACAAGAACTCATGGCAATTCATGGCATGTGATGTAAGTTATGCAACTTTTGAGAGGTTTATCGTGGATTTTTCACTTAATTTTGTTATTATTTTTAGTTTTTAGTGACCAATCATATTTTTATGACGTCAGTAGTTGAATCGTGTTTTACACAACTTTCAAAACCTCCAAACTCTATCTTCCATCAATTTGCACGGATCATGAGAAAGAAATCATACTCTAAAAGTTGTGCAAAGCGCAATCTAAGAACCAGAAAGAAAGTCAACCGTTCCTTCCTTCGTGCGAACATACAACCGTACCCCACTTCCAAGTCCCAACAACTCAAAGATCCGCATAGCAAAATCCACATCACCAAGCAACTAGCAAATTAACGAAAAAAAAAGAATTATAGAATTATGGGATCCTTCATATGATCGAATCTTACTGGATCCCATCCCTCATCTTGTCCGCCATGGCCCATTCTCTTTTGTTGGCCCATCACATCCATTTCTCTGCCTCCCTCACCGCCCAGCTCTCATGCTCTCTCGTTGGGCTTTTCCGAATCCCCGTCTCTCTGAGCCAGCTTGAGATAAGGCTCTTCCCCTCACCAATCCCCAGCTCGAGAACCTTGATGACCTTGACACCTTGTCGGTGCAAGATCAATCCTGGACACCTAGATCCAATTTTAGATATTAATTAGATGAGAAATAATTGTAAGAGTGAGGGAGAATGGAGAGCAGAGAAAGCTATCGAAGTTTAGAAACTCGTGGGAGTTCATCACCTAAACTTTCCTCAATTTAAGTCATGGAGTTCCTCTTATTTCATTTGACTTTTTCTGCCAAACATTGGTGATCGATCATCACAAGAACATGTTTTTGAGAAAGAAGAAGGATTTAATGGAAATTGGAGGTTAGTGATGAAAATATGCAATGCAAGTAGCTTGAGAAATGTAGAGAAGCGGAACATAGAGCAGCTTCATAGATGCACACCACTTCGAGCTTGTTTATATAGCACCTTAGAGTTTATGCTATATGGATAGATGATTTGCTAACAAAATTGATTTATAGGTTTTGATTATTTTTTGCTTTTATTATTTCTACTCATCACAATTAATAAAGACAAATGATCAAAATTATAAATTGCGCAATTATTTTCTATAGTGATGTAATTAAGAATGGTTTGTTAGTAAAATCAAATTGTCAATGTAAATTGGTTCCAATTTTAGAGTTTATATATATATATATATATATATATATATATAT
>KE505377.1:141348-159971 GCA_000441515.1 Elaeis oleifera
CAAAAAAAAGAAAAAAAAAAAAGTCAAACATGGATCAACCATGAACACCAAATAATGGAAGTGAAATTATTGAAGCACGTTTAGTTGTCAAACAAACCTCATAAACAACGAAGCATGCAACAATTTTATAAAAGCTAATGCAACAATTAAAGTCTACATTCACTAATTTCTCTAAAACAATATTTAAAACCGACAACTTGATTAATTCAGGCAACATACATAGTGGTGTGATTTTTAATTCTCAATTTTACGTCACTTGCTATTGTGCATCATTCTCAATTTTACGTCACTTAATATTGTGCAATCATTCTCATAAGAAATTAAAGGATTAGAAGATAAAAGAAGTCATCCTTAAACGAAACACACGATTTTAATATATTGTTCCTCCCTTCTCCACAATTACTGTTACTTAAAGGTACGGCCACATGGAATGTGGAATTGACAACTTCCACTTTCACCAGTACTATTAATAAAAAATTGTCATAAAAAAATTTCCCCGTATTTTCCTCCTTTCAAATTACTGCAAAAGCAAAAAAATCCTGATTTGATCCTTCCTGTGAAGCCTTTATTTTAGAAGTTTTTATACCTGACATCCTATCATTTATTGTTACTGCTACCACCATTGTTATCCTACCAGCTGAAACTCATAGGAACAGAACACAGTGGCCTTGGAAGGAGAGAAAACTTTTTGATGCAAACAATTTCTTGTTCATACAGAGCAGACAAGCCTTCACTACTAAATGACCATTTGGTTAAGCAATCAAACCACCACCATTGCAGAGTTGATCATCAGCCCAAGTACATCAGTTCCACCCTCTCTGAATTGACTTATTGACCATGACAACACAGTGAAAGAGAACGTCCATCTCAAGTGTGGAAAGGAAAAAGAAAAGTTCTCCACGCCCAAATGCCTTGGAGAAGCTATAATTCACCTGCACCTGACAGAAAATGAAAACCAATGACAGCATGTCATAAGTAATCATCTGTTTGGATACCATTTACCATAAAGAAACGCAATCATCATTTAATAGACAGGAAGGAAGAACAAAAGGAAGAAATTAGTGTACATCCTTGCACCAAAATGCATTTCGACTAACATACTGAACCTTCCCACTGAATGCAAGTTGGTCGCATAATATCGTTGTTACCATTGTTAAGGTTGGCATAATAAAATCAAACATCAGCAAGGAAGCAAACCTTGTCACTCAAAAAGCAACGCCATATTAGCTACTCAGATCCCTCCACTGTTTTGGCAGTTTCTACTTCCTTCAGACTTTCCAATGCTGTGATGCGCGCATTCAGAGCTTCATAGCGCTCATCAAGTGTTTCACAAATACCTCTTACCTGGAAAAAACAAGCATCAATTGCCATTCAACACAACTGCAGATTAAGATATGTATCATTTATGCCGGCTAAATGATGCCAACATAAAATTAAAAGCACCATTTACCTCTGTTTGTCATTGAGTAAAGATTAACTTTCATTCATTCAGAGGAATAAATCATGTTATTCTTGAAATCAAGGAAAAAAGAAACCTAGAAAAGTGTTAGTTTCCTTAAAACCAGAACCATAGCATTCCACATTTTATGTAGTAAACCAACATGTGCCTTTTCATGTCTAAGGCTAGACCAATTCATTCTTTTGGGAGGTTAATGGTCCATACCATGCCAAATGATCCACTGAGACATAAAAGTTCCTTGCAGAGGAGAAAGTCTAGCATGCACAGCCACTTTATGGATTCGTATACACTGTAATTAGCAACATCAGTTCCTGTGATATCTACCTATCCAAAGAAGGCAAAGTAAATGCAAGAGTGCTACATTATCTCAATCCATGATCACATGGATCATCACAGGTATTCCTACAACATGGTTGTCGAAGGGTGAAAGATGCCAAAGACTTGTTGGCATATCACACCTGCTGACAGCAGATGAACCGAGAAGCTATTTGACAAAATCTTGGGAAATGCCAGGAGTCCAAACGGCTTTCATTTGAATCAGACTCAACATGTCACAAATGTCTCAAATATTTCAAAGCATGTCCACTAGATCTATCCCTAAAATTCTCTATTTGACAAGATAGATTATTTCTCAATCATTGTCTCACCAGCGGGTGGACACCATGAAGTTTTCAAACAAGTCATGATGGGCACAGACAGCACAGCGCAAGGTAAAGCACACTATCCCACAATAAGGTAATGCATAACCCTCAAGGAGCAAAGCACAATTTCAAGGAATTTTCCTTCCTAAAGTAAATAAATGATCATGCCAAAAAGTAACATTTAGGATTCTATTATCATCTGGCAACAGGAAACCAAACTTCAGTTAGCATTGCACTGTCACTTCATATGCCAGAGTTCACAATTTCACATGCACATGCAGTATATTAACGCATTAGGTGTAAAATAATAGAACCTTCAATATCACAGTCCAATATCCGGCTTCATCACAATGCCATCATAAGAACCATCACCACCTCACATTCTGAGAAGATTCTCTACTTTCCTTTGTGTTGCTTTCCTCTCTAGCTCAAAAAGGAGTGAACTTCATGGAGTGAAGTAGAGAAACCCCTTGACCATTTTTAAAACGCAAGCATACCTTCTTCTTGCTTTTCTATTTACTTTTGGATCCCAGGAATTTAACTGAATAGCAATGGAAGATCTCAAGTTTAGAAGTAGATAATGGGTTTAACAAGCTAATCTCTTCCAACTTCTTCCTTATTGTTCTAATGTAACATAAGCTAAAATCCTTTCCATATCTCAGGAGAAAAAGCTCTTCATGCATTAGTTGATTGTTCATTCACACAAACAGTCTGAAACTCTTAACATTTCTCCAGTGCAAATTTGATCTCATCTCTTGCACCTTCCTCGCTTCCAATTCAAAAATCAAATAGAACTTTACTGAATCTCATTTCTACAATACAAATTCACACTCTCTTGCTAGAAGAATTTTTGTTACTTGGTGCAAAATAATAGATAATACATATCCATAGAGTACATAAAAACAGTTTAAGAGAATGAGCTTTTGATGTAGATCTGATTTGAGAAATCAAATCTAAAAATCTGTACATCTTAATCAAAGAGATTCTGATAACAAAACTTCCACAAGTCCAGAATTTAGTTTTCAATCTACAGATTGTTTTCCAATATGTTATTTCCACAACTTATTATGGCTCGCTCAGGTACACCCAATCATGTAATCCTTGAAATGACTGCTCTCTAAGGAAGCTCTGCTTTGCTTTCACTTCTATCCCCACTAGCACCACATGCTCTCTTCCATTATAAAAGTGAGGTGAGCCCTCTCTTAAGTGGCTGATCACTTCTAAATGTGCTCCAATACATACGTGGCCTCAAAAACTTATGTTGGTTGGTCTAAACTTTATCAGTCCACCACCATTTGCATTAAACATCAATTAGAAAATATTGATAACCCTTAAAACAATACAAATTAAACTACTAGACAATCATAGTGTTTAAACCACAAGAAAAGGATTCCATGTTTTTGCATCTGCTACTCCCCCTTCTGCCTCTATATTGCATGATCCACCATGCACATGACATCATCTGCACCAAGTAGAATTTGGCCTTTTGACAAATTGGCTCTTCCTTTTGCAAACACCACTTTCTCTGAGCAAATCACCTTCTTATGTAGATTGATTTAGCAATCCTTAAGGTGGAAGGGACAGGCCCTCCAGCATAGAATGCATGCCATGCTAATTGCAGATCCATTATTGATTCAAGATGCTGACACAGCACAAGCTCATGCAACACCTGCTCTTCAAAGAAATCTCCAAAAAGAGGTTCAGGAGATATCGTGACCCTGTTATCACCTTGTCTTCTCCATTAAGAGATGGAGCATTTCTTATCGACCCTAATCATTTAAGGTCAATGTTCTCTAGAGCAAACGACTAGGAAGCAAGATTGACTAAACTGCTTGCATTATTCCCTGATCACCTGATCAGCGAAACATGAAATCCACAACATAGAGCATCTAGTCAAGATTATGATTTGAAGGACTGACTGGACCCTCTATCAAGGATGAAGTGTGTACTTTCTCATCATCTTTTCCTCCAAAACTTCAATTGCTGTTGTTCCTTATGAATATGTTTACTCATGCTTGCATGATCCAATAGAATGAGCATCACCTAAATTAATCCTACAATTGAAATCATCATTTAAACAAAAGTTGGAAAAACCCTCTCAATCTTTGGTTAAGATTGCCATTTACCAAACCACCATGTCTTCATCCTTACTGCAAACTAAGCCTTAATTATTTCAATTACAATTATTATGATTATTATTAGCAGCAGCAGCAGCAGTCACCGCCTTAATTATTTCAAATTACAATTGTTATTGTTGTTGTTGTTGAGTCACACCATTTTGATGTGAAACCGATACTAGTGCAGGTGCCAAGATGCTGAACTCATCCATCCTGATATGCAACAACTGTATGGGTCTAACAATGCAACCCAATGATGCCATACCAACTGAACTGGTCAATACCAATGGTTTTCCTTTTTTCTTATCGATGCTGTCTGTTTCAGTGCATGCCTCATTATCATTACACACATCATTCTGATGGAAAAACTGCATCAGGTCCAAACCAGTATTCAAAACATTTGGTGGGATGTAGACTCATCAGAAGCATCTTTTAACTCTTGTGCCCAATTTATACCAATCATGTTTCTTCACCAATCCTTAAAGCAAAACCCTTTCATTAATTGCATATTGAACTTCAATATTCAAAACAAAATCTCATACATGCATAACACTCAACTTTGCACCCTCCAAAATGAACAAAATTGTTTCTACCAGATGCTATCAAACCCTAAAATTGCAGAATTATATTACTACAGCATACACAACAAATATTCTTTGAATAATCAATTTGAATCAGTTGTCATTAACAGTGGGCAGTGGCTGCTGAGGCTTCAAAACACTTCACTGCCGGATTGAAAATTCTACAGCTCGACAAATATTGCAAAAAAACATGTATTAGTGTGTTTGCACATGGACATGTGTGTGTGTGCATGTGTGCCTACCTGTGTGGGTTGGTGGGGTTCGCAGGCATCTGTGGCAAAGTTTGTATCAAAGAGTAGAAACTTGGAAGCAAGACTTTAATCAAAGGCATATAATGAGTAAAAGATAAAATTTTGAGCACCTTCTAGTATAGCTGTACATCATTCCAAATGCATAAATCCAGAATCTCTAATAAATGCAATTTAGTATAATGCATGTTTTTTTGTTGAATCAGTGAAGCAATTCTGAAGGTAATAGTATATCAAGATTATATTGATTGAGTCCTTAGACATTAAGACAAAATGCATAATGATCAGTGGGTATACAAAGGAAAAAATGTAAAATAAGTTGCAAGAAAATGACCATGGAATTTGTACTATATAAATGGTGTGACATGTCATAGTCATGCAAAGCAGGCAGAACTCAATGCAAAGAAACAATAATATAATGAGTTTGTTCAATCGTTGCTTTCAAATGACACTCATTTCCACCATGCGAGCAACTCATTAGCAAAGTATGAGAATTAATATAAACAACTAGCCTTATTCTCATTTTTGGCATCATGTAAGCGAAAGGGCATTGTTTTACACATCCACCTCAATATATCAAATAATATCACCACTGATTGAACATTCTTACATGTTGGTTATGTGAGACCTCACTTTAGTGTCACTCCTATAATTCTCCTAATACTGTAACTTCTAACTCTCCTCAAAGTCTATCTAAAATCTACCATAACATCCTCAACTTTCTTTTGTCTTGGTATGCTTGTGGCCCTCCTTGCTCCATAATTCTTATCCATAAATGGAAATGGTCCAGTAATAATCTCATAAAATATCTGCCAACTGTACACTCTATCAAATGGACAGTTGACGCTCCTGATAGACACCTTACCTCTGTCCACTGAACTTCTGTATCACCTTACACTTTATGTCTTTGGAATTTTGGAGTGTCAATGCTTGTAGACAATTTGACACAATGCAACACTGGAAGAAAGTTCGTGAGACTAAAACCTAAAGTGCCTTGCCACAGCTGTTAGAAGTCTCGGCACTTGGCACTGGTTTTAAGAGTGTCTGGTCGAACAATTTTATTGCAAAATGACACCTATTTGATCCACATGCAGTCTGTAGCTTATAGAGCTTGTACATGGTGCAAATTAATAAAAATCATGTTCAAAGTTCTTTCATTTCGCTTGGGACATTAAAGAAAACTGAACATGTGGGACATGTATAGGGGCTGCCGAGATTATAACTGATGCATCCTAGAGTTTCATTATACCATGCATTCATGCCAGTCAACACATGAAATACAGAACATATGCTGCAGTCAAGGCTCACTGAACACGCTTTATTAGACCTTAACTTTGAGATGAAAATATTTAAGAATATTTTAAGGGGTCTTTAGGGGCTTTTGGACATAAATATATGTTGGTTTGGGAACCCAATAATCCAGTGGATGCGTTCCTTCCATTGAGTTCTAACAGAACTCAATTGGAGGCATTATAGATGGCAACCATCTTTACTTTGGTGGCTATTAGTCAGTTACTTGTTCCTCATTAGGAGTCCTTATGTGATTAAAAATGATGTCCAATTAGTCTCGATTTAGAGGATTTCGGTCAGCAAGTGGATCTAGCTTTTGTCTCCTTATTTATGTACTCTGATGTCAGCAGAACTGCAGGCTGGTTAAATTAGTAAATGGGACCTGTGCTGACTGCTTTGGAGTCTTTGGAATTTATAGGCTGAAAATATTAGTGAGACAAAGAAAGATTGAGGACCCCTTTCACTTTTCCCCTTATTCTTTTGCATATTTTCTTTCTCTTCTTAACATTTTTTTCTGTTCTCCTTCATTTCTCAATCTTCTACCTCCTTCATTTCTCAATCTTCTACTTCTTCATGCCACTTATTCAATTCTGTATTCTGTGCTCTCTTTTCCTCCATAAAATTACTCTCTGTCATATCTTTTAACAGTTTGTCAGATCTGAAAACAGATCTCCAACAGATCTGTTGACTTGCAGCATTTCTAAATACAACTTTGTATTTTGAAAAAAATGGCAAAGAAATCAGAACTGGGTTTTAGTCAAGGATAGATGACTGGCAAAGGACAAAGGAGGCAATATCATTTACTAAATGACAAAATTATTTTACAGAATTATGAACATAAAAGGATAATTTGGGCAACATGGTCAAAAAGTCAAAAGAACAACATTTTGAAAAAAATGTTTATGTTAGTAAGTTAAAAGAAGAGAAGGAATGGGGACAAATACTGAAGCATAGGAATCCAAAGAAGAAAACAGCGGGCTATGATGCACATGTTATAAAGGAGGTAAAGATCAATTTAAAAGGAAGCATTTCCTCAGTAAAAATGATACATTTTAGCCTAACTAATCAACTAAAATGAGAATACCATGGATGTTTTTCATAGTATATGTGCACAAAAGCATGCATAATATAGATACAAATAAGGCATTTTTTTCACAAATACTTTTGATTATGTCCAGGGGACCTGTAAAACCTCTCCTAATTCTTTCACTTCATAACAAATTTGCTACATCAACTCCATAACTTTCCAGACACAAAACAACAAGAAGCAAGACCATCTTATTTTCAGAACATATGCCTCCTTTATGTTGTACGATGCATCATGCTAATAACAGAGTGCATAATCATGTATATAATATAACATCCAATCACTCCCACACACTCAAACAAGAAGGTGAAAACAAAGAAATCCTTTTAATTAATATATCTCAATAAATATTGGTCTATCCAAGTGATTGGAAAAAAGCAAAAAAAATTAAGTAAATTACAAGGTACACCATGTAGAAGTAGGCAAAACACTTTCCATTGAAGAAAAACTTAACAAATCACAATATGCAAAAGATATGACCAGAAATTTGATATTGCAACAGAATGATTGTGAATTATTGCAATGAGATCCTAGGGACCTATGCAGAAGGATCATTGTCTAAAGAGAAAAGGGGCGAAGTCATACAATGGTTAAGGTATTCAAGAAATAACATTAAAAGTCAATGATTGATAATATAGGGAAAGTTACCCACATGGATTCCTAATTAGTTTTGCTTTCTTTTTATCTCTCTACTAAAGTAGTTCCTAGTCATGAACAGAAGGTCAGAATAAGAAACAAAGCAGGTGCTTCTCTCGATTTAGATTATTTAATACAAAGAGAGGTTAAAACATAATAATGCTCCTATACATTTTATCGTGGGATGGTAATGAACCTCATTAATAATGCTCCTCTGTGTATTATAAATTAAACACTAGATTAAAAGTTTTTTTTTGCTTTGTTATAATGAACATCTATGGATACTGTAGCCTAATGGCACAAGAACAGAGTTATCTCAAGGAGACCAAAGAAAGACAGATAAATGTGCAGGACAAGAAGCACAACCCCATCATAGAGAACTCTGAACTCCTGTCTCACCACATCCACTTCTTTTCTCTCTCTCAATGAGTGTTTTGCTAATCAACATATTTCAACACTAGAAAATCCTTAAGTTTATAATTAGTATATGAATCAAAATTTTAAAGCATAACATTGTTGATCTCTCGCACACTTTCCCTCTTGTTATATAGGCAACAATTTCTTTTTCTATAAAGGAAAAAAAGGGGTGAATCTGCCTGAATGTTTCAAACCATGTTAATGGTTGTTCTCCCCAAAGATGGGAAATAAGAAGCAACAACAGATGGAACACACCAATCCTCCTTACGAACTTCATTTTCCCCATTTTTACCCCATCCCCATTTGGTTCCTGGGTTGTTCCTAGCCCATAAAATCAACAACCCTATCATATCTAGCCTTCAAAATCTTCATGCTAATATAGTTCTAAGATATGATTAGCATAGCCTTATTCACAAGCTTTCCTCTATTCTGCTGAAAGGAATTTCAGATTGTTGGGCAAAAATAAATGGCACCCGAAGAAGAAGTAGCAGAGTGACAACCAAATTAACATAAAAGGTTCAAAGCATAACTCAAAAGCACGTTTGAATTGGACTGACCGAAGCACTGATCATTAAAACAAAGAAAAAAGAACATAAAAAACATATCATATACCAATCTTTAATCATTCTCAGGTCACCAAAATATTAAACAGAAATTGGAACAAAACTAAATTTTAGTAATGAACTGTCCAAAACTAGAGCAAGCTAAGCCCTCCATTCGAACAATCCCATGACTCAAGAGGACACAAAAGAAATGAAATGCACGAACGGGATAAAGCCGAGAACGATCCTCAGAATTGAATAGGTTATATAGAAGGAATGAAAGCAGAGAGAAAAGGAGGGGAGGAAGGGACCTTCTGGGATATGGCTTCGCGGGCGAACATGTAGTCCTTGTAGAGAAGGTAGAAGCCCAGGACGGATGACGTTGCAGCGCCCGCGAGGAAGGACGAGAGCCTCACTCGGAACATGAACCCCATCGCTCCTCCCGCTTGCGTGATCCCTGCTGCTCGCTTGCTTGCAGAGGGAGCTTCCTCAGTCCTCACCACGACGACCAGGTGTTCGATCCTTGGTCAGGCGCGATGGTTTGGCTTTTAGACTCGCGGTGCACTGGGGGCACTGGGCACGCAGACATTTTTCGCCCTATTTCACCGCGGGTCGTGCCACATAACCATCCACGTGGACCTTTCTCATGAATTGTGATCTTTCCAGTGTCGGTCATGCGATCACCCGCTGTCCGTTTATCATGCAACGGTTACGATTGCACGACATCAATACCGAAACAATGATTGCAAGACCGGATCTTTCCTATAAAAGCACAGAGGGGGTTTTGCAATTTTACATTGCAAAGAATATTGAAAAGATAAACTCTTACATAAATAGTCACGCCGATGTCTTATTTTTCAATTATTTTTCTAAAATTTTCTAATTTATATGTGCTTTTCAGAGAAATATTTTAGAAATTAGAAAATTGTGTATAAAGATTTTTACATAATTTGCAACTCCTATGTATTGAATCAGTGAGTGGTGGTCTATGTCTGATACCATTTCAGCTATCAATGAAATAACTAATAAAAGGATGATAGGCAGCAGCAACACAATTTTTTTTTATAGGAGATTCTTGTTTTACACTAACATTGCTCTTATGGTTATTTGTTCATAGCCTTCCATGCTAGCTTCTTGCTCTTTCTCTCAGGGATGTACCATATAATTGTCTATATGAGCTTTTTCCATACATCTTAAGTTATATATGATAAATGTCAAACCAATATCCAAATTCGCAAACAAATTTACATAGCACACATGTAACTTTCTCTAATATCTCCTCTTCTCTCAACAATTTGGATTATGCTTAATATCTTCTTTGCCAAATGCTTGAGTCATATTAATGTCTTACACACCAAAACAAATAACGTGCAATTCTAACATTGGACAACTGATTAATAGTCTATGCTTAACATTGTATTCATTACTAGCAAAATGACTAATAACTTAGATAGTGAATATACAATTTTTTTGTCCCAAATTTTTGTGTTATGCTGGCATTGCTCTAGTGTTTTCCATGCCATCTCCTTTGGACTCTTCGAAAACCCTAGTTGGAATGCAAACTAATGGAGGTCCATTCTCTAGTCAATTTATAAGAAAATAGAAAAAAATAAAGCATGGGGCTAAGCCCCAAAACCCTTGATCCCTTTCTCCTCTCACCATTTCGTATCTCTTGACACTCCCTTTGTCTTTTATGATCCCTCACCATTGAGCTCAATAAACTCTAAACAACCTCTCAAAATTTCTTCCTTTTCCTCACTAACCAAGAAAGAAATTTTACAAGACCTAAGCAACCTGTCATCTGCAACTTTTTGAAAAGGAATTTCCAAATCACCCTAGAGAAATTACAACCCACAAAAATTTGGAAGCATGATTTACGAGTAGAATTGCATAGAGGACAAGCTAAAGGAAAGACCGACCTCTCTTCTATAAATTATCAGCAATTAAAATCTTTAGGAGGAAAACTTCACCTTTTCAGGAGCACATAATTTCCAAATATTCATGATGCTGGCAAGCTTTTGGCTCCTCCCAAGTTAAGAAATTTTATACAAAATTCCCCCGAACAAGTCCATCTCCAGATTATTTATTAGAAGATGACATCTCAAGAGAAGCTTAAATTCAAAAGATCCAACAAAGCATAACAATCATCAAAGAACTCGGCCTCCATGTTCCTTCTGAAGGTATACTACTGTATTATACATCTATTACTTATCTGACCTGCTTAAAATTGGCACACAAGACCCGCAGGGTGTCCATTACCTAGGAATCCCCTCCTCCATCATACCTGAAGGTCCATTTCAATGGAAGTGCTCAAGGCAGTTGTCATAGGGTAGGTTTTGGTGATCCGTGGGATTGATTCCAAGCTAGTAGCGGCCGAGAAAAGTCACTTATTTGAGTCAATGATTCTTAATGTGGAGCTTCACGTAGTTTGGATGGGGATTGTGTTTGACAGGCAGCCCTTGGGAGCTGGCTAGATCATTGTTGAGGGCTTTATTCTACCACAGTGGTAATCTAGTTATAATGCCGCATCCGAGGAGGAGCCACTTGACCCTACCGCATGATGTCTCGATTTTACTGAAAGGATGTACCATATTAATAATTAGCTACATATTCCAAGAGATGAATACTACAGCATACTAGGTGGTAGCATACATAACTGAGCATATAAAGAAGTCTTTAGACCGAGATGGGGATCGTTCCTGGGCAACTCTAGAATCTTTATTTCGAATTTTTTGGTTATATTCATACAAAATTATTTGAATGAATCTTCTTATCAATGAAAAAAAGAAATGACACACAACAATATCTATCATAATCATTAGCAAATAGCTTACTAGCTTAGGGAACAATACGTCCAAACATCTTGCAAAATCCACCAATTTTACCATCGTCCAAATTGAATGAAGTACCACAAGAAAAGCTATCTCCCATCCTAACAATGTCCATTCAAAAGAAGTGAAGAATGCCAATCAAAAGGTCTCCTCCTATAACTAATAAACCAAGTCAACCTCCTGCAATATAATTGTTCGTCATTAATGAATCTCCACCACTACAAATCGGAGAAAGCCCGATTAATGTCTTGATGATTCCAAATACCTCAACCTACCTTTGGATTTGCAAGCACACCACCAGTTGCAAACAAACAACCGGACATAAGACTCCCTCCTTTCCATAAAAAAACCTTCTAGTTTCATCAATTATTTTCATCACTAATTGCAATAATTTAATTAAACTTCATGAAGACTTTTGTTAGGCTTTATAAGTTCTTTTGGATTCATGTGGTGAGGCTTTTATTGGTGGATATGTTCATGTTTCTAACTTTCTCCGCATGTCATTTGTAGTGTTTATGCAAGAAAGTCATCAATCTATTCCAGATAGCCAAAGCAAAAACAATTTTATGAGCTTGTCACATTATAGATGTGCATACATGAATATTTAATTATACCTTGGCCATTAGCATTATTACACTCAGTGCCAAGCAAACTGTCAACCCAATCTTACAATATTCCATATTTTAAGAAAGCTACTCTTTTTTATTTGTTGTGTATTAAGATCTCATTTTCCAGGACAAGGGAAATACTAGAACGCTAAGTTATTGATGACAATAATATGTCTAATCTCATTTTCAATCTTTGAATTGTCCTTTCTTTCTGTCATTTTAAATAAATTAACCTTCCAATTACTTTGGCATGTTAGACCAAATTTACACTGGGGAAAATGTTGGCAGGATTGGATCTTTTCTCATGATGTAATCACATATTGTTGTGAG
The DNA here is from genome assembly GCA_000441515.1 of Elaeis oleifera. Lineage (NCBI taxonomy): Eukaryota > Viridiplantae > Streptophyta > Magnoliopsida > Arecales > Arecaceae > Elaeis > Elaeis oleifera. Next base: position 154,136 of record KE505377.1, read on the forward strand.
GTAACCATTGGTGTTCCCATTTATCAATATCAATGATGCTATACAATATATTTTAAAAACGTTACAAGCAAAAGGAGCTTAATAATTTTGATTCTCTTGTACGTCTCTGTCAAGAGACTACCTTAGCTATTGGCAAGCTAGCCCCTTTGATATTTTTGTTCTTATAGTCTAAAAAGATAAAAGATAGGCACATTATATGAACAAATAGTTGACAATGATTTCATACTTGACAATCTAATAATTAAATATCCTACTTCTTTTCAATTTGTATTTGAGGCTCTTCAAGTATCTACACGTGCATCCGTCCCTCTTCTTTTGGAAAAAAAAGAAAAAAGATAAATGGGTATGTACATTGAAGTCTGACCTTGCTGAACAATGCAATATTTCAACGGACCAAAATTTCTACATGGGTCAAAAATGCCGGCAATATTTTTTTTTTCCAATAAAGCTAATTGAGTTCTATATGGCTCCACTCTGCACCAGTTCATCTTTGCTAAGACGCCATACAAGGGAGGACCACGTGACTTTAAAAATTGAAAGCAGTATCAAAACTTATGGGACCACGACTTGGGATCCACTATGGTGTATATGTTTGTATCACAAAGAATGGTGGGTACTTGGATGGATGATATGATATCCATCTCGAAGATGGATGGCTGTTGTCTATCTCTAGACACTCGTACAACACCATTGTTGACACAATTGAGATTTAGGCAACAACCATGCATCTCCAAGATGGATAGCATGTCGTCCATCTAAGCATGCAGCATCCTTGGTGTGCAAAATACAAATTATAGAGAATCTAAACTCTAGGATCATATGCTAGGAGAGAGAGACCTGCCCACCTAAGCCTTAGCATGCGTTACCTAGTCCTCTTACAAACAAGATTAATCTAGGGTGAGATCCAATTAATAAGTACAGAGAGCATGGTTAGAAGCAAAATTTGGAATCACAAACTCAACAAAATAAGTAGCAAAACTTGACACAAGACCAATATAACTAGAAATTCTCTGCATCCAATGGAAGAAGAGCATGAAGAATACTTTGGGGCACTCGTTATGTACACCCAGAAAGTCCCTTGCATAGACCAATCCCAATTTGTTAATTCAACTATTTAACAATCCTCCCTCATCCTCACATATTACACTACTATGTTTTGTAGTAATATGTCACACTAATTACTACAAGTTAGACCACCTTTCTAATATGCCAAAAATTTTTTTATATTCATCAAATAGATTATCCCAAGTACTAGCTACCAAATCCTAGCTTCTTTATTCTCCTCTAATTATATTCTAACATTCATTGGTCTAAAAATTTGATTTGTGACTACAATACACTGGCATTTTCCCATGGACCATTGACGTTGTTCTCACCTAAATTTTATCGATTAGTCCGTCAGTTAAGACAAGCCTAGCCTTAACAGTGGCAATCACCTGCCGTGCGAGGACCTCCATCCTTGTGGGAATGTTATTAGCTAACGTTCAAAAGACCTACCTCTTTGAGGTGGTGTATGGGGTGCCTTCGAGAGGGACGTGTTTGGAGGCCGTCCCATCCCTTTTAGGAATGCGTGTACGCGCAAACACCTCGCCTGACCTTCAATACTTTTGTGGGCAAAACAGTATCCGTAACTCCAAATGCCACCGGCCCCAGGAGAGAACCCCCCCACCCACCAAAACCCAAAGGTTGCTACCCAACGAGGAGGTATACCTAGTTTGGAAGCACAGCCACCTTCTGGAGTCTTTGTACCATGTGCAATTGATATTTTCCACTCTCTTCTTGTAAATTTACGCCCTCTAGATATTGCTGTAGACTTGATTGGCAGTTCAAAGTGCTAGTGTAGATAGAGCATGTTTTTTTGATCAATCTCTAACTGGAATTTAGCATGTGCGATACACATGGTCATGCAACCATTGATGTGCAAGTCTAACCACTCAACTACAAAGCTAGATAGATAAGGCCATTGTATGAGAGGAGTACAACAATAGGATTAGATTTTGGGGAGGTTGTGGAGAGTATTTATGCACTTTTGTGGTGTCAGATGATTGAAGGAAAGATCATAAAATCATGCATGAATTTGGAATCACTTGAGCTATGTGCTTTGTCCAAATCCAAGTCGACCTTTTAGTAGATTTTTTTTCATCAATAGAGACTATATCTCTAGATCTAACAGATCATCCACTGACTGCTTTGAGATCTATGCAGATTGATGAATGATAGAGTTTGGAGTGCCTTGAGAGCTGCATAGTGGATGATCCAACGATGGATCAGTGAGAAGGAAGGTGAATCTTTTTTGGCACGAAAGATAAAACCCCTTTATTATTCAATATGCTTGTATATGGATTCTGTTTGGCACGTGTAATTTCAAGCTTATCCTCCCTATAGTACCTAACAAAGCCTACGCATGCATGCTTTTCCCACAAATTCAAATAAACTGTGCTACCTAATTTGCCAAACAGAGTCGGTTATGCTTCATGACTGAAAGACAAATATCTCTAGATTCCTATCTCTAGATTCTTCTATCACTCGGTTAAAGCTAAGTATCTCTTGATGACTCAACCCAATTCATTAAAGTTGAGCATTCAAAAGTGAACAGAAAAAAATCATTAAAATTGAACATTAAATGCCTGATTAATTCTCATGATTTGTAACGTGGTCTAAGGAAGGAAAACTTCAAGACTCGAACCCCAATCATCTCACGAGCAGAGGAGGTTATCGCCCACTTCGTAAATAAGAACATCTCATCAAAACATCAAAGAAACAAGGTTCCATCTAAGTGGTGATCAGGGTGAGAGTAGGCGTTTTGTGAGCGAGCTATCCAATTCGAAGAAAGATTGCCTAAGAAGCCAAATTTCTTTCTGATTCGTTTTCGCACCGGACTCAGATGGTTACTCCCCTAGGAATGGAAGTTGGTTCCATGTGCGCTTGGAGGCGAGAAAAAGACGAGTCCATTCACACGCGGCACGGATACCCCACCGTTGGATCAGTTACCGCACAGCTGTCGATGCGTTCCTTTTCCGGACTCGGTCATTCATCCGTTCGCGGAGATCTCAAAGCGAGCAGCTCATGATCCAACGGTGGATTCGCCAAACCCCGACCTTCACACGGTATCTCATTATCATAATATATATGAAACTGTGGCAACGAAATCGTGGTTTCTAGAAGACGTTAGCTAGAGGTTTATCAGAGGAAATTCCGGAATCATACATCATAACCCATTTGACCCGTAAACGCGTGTCAATTATCCACTCTGAAGCTGGAACTACTTTGCTTAATGGCAAAACCAACAAAAAAAAAAAAAAAGAAAAAAAAAGAAAAAGAAAAAACTTGCACAAATTAATTGTAAACATGCAACAAGCTCCAATCAACCAAAGAAATAAATCAAAACTGCGAGTGTTTCTTGAATCTGTTGCATATTAACTAAAGATGGCTTCTTCGACTTCACACGATGCTACAGACGTTACATTTCAATCCTTTTTCCGGAGCCGGCGACGCCACCGGAGAGCCGGGGATGGCTGATGGAAGCTCAAGCCTATGGAAGGCGTCGGAAGCCATGAGGACGGAGAACCACATGACGACCGGCGTGCACGCCATGATGAGGCCGATAGGGACCATCCATAACTGCCGGTTGGATGGGTGGAACTCCAAGAGCCACCAACCAAAGCCCGGCGCCGGAGACGCCAATTGCGAGCAAACAAGCGTTGGCTATGATCGGCAACAGCTTCTGGGCTCCGACGTCGGTGTTGCGGTGGCTGCCATGGTGCCCAGGCTCCATTGCAGGGGAAGCAATAGCTATGATGATCTCATATAAAGTAGGCGGTTTGGGACGGTGAGATGTGGTCTATAAAGGCGGCAAAAAGGAAGGTGCAGGGGATGCGGCACGACTGGAATATGAAGACCGGGAGTCGCTTGTGCAACGAGGGAGAGGGGTATATGAGCCTCTCTCCTGGATTCCAATGCACAATGGATTTTGCTTTGTCACATTAGTTATTATATAAAATTGATGGGTCACCTCGTAGTATAGTGATGAGTTAAATCGTGGATTTTGTTGAAAAGTAATATAAGAACGGAGAGTTAGTGAAACAAATAATAGATATATATTTGAGATAAATATTAAAATGATAGATTGATTTTAAATTGTTGGTATAAAAAATTTATATTTAGATTTATTAAAGAAAGTATCGAGTGAAGGTGATGTTTCAGATAGACCAAGTTAGGATCGGTGTTCATCGTCCGAAAATAACACATATTTGGCTAAGATTCCTTTCGAGATAGCTCAATATAGGTGATGTGATCATTAAACAAATTTTGCAGCTTAAGAGTTCATTAGCATATAACATTCGTACTGTTTGGCATACATCTTATATTTAAAAATATATTATATTTAAATATTATTATTTTTATATATTTAAATATTTTTATTTTATTAATAAATATTTGTATTAATTTTAATAAATATTATTTTATTAATATTGTTGCCGCAAGATTTCGAGACGAGGAGTAGCTAGGGTCGGTACAAGGTCAAAGTGAAATTCAATGGTCAGCAGTGATCTGAGGACGTCTGGATGCTCCCAAATCCTACAAGAAAGATCAGAGATTCTTCAGTGAAGGACCCTTCGATACTTAATTAGTCGGAGCTTTGGAAACAGTGAGAGAGAATTAACAAGAGATAGGACTTTTTTTTACCCAAAAAAGCTTACCTAAGGGTCCTCTATGGTCCCTTTTTATAGAGGGGAGAGAATATGACATCTTGGTTACTGGTAACTGTTGGATGATTTCTCATAGAATCAAATGTATGATTATTAGAACATCAAAATAATTAATTAAAAGTTAGAGAAATACCTGTTTATGCTATTGTGGAATACAAAATGTACACAAAAGTTAGAGGAATACCTGTTTGTGTCAGAAATCTTGCTCTAGTGATGGATATCAATGGGGCAAGTATCTAAAAATTAGATTTTGGAGAGGAGACCCAGCCTATTTATAATGGTTTACTAGTTCCTCCCATTACGGGCACAGTAAAACCCAGTAGCCCACACTTAGCGTCTAATCAGACTTTAAATAAAAGATGTATTGGGCTTTTAATTTTATGATCACAAACAACTCATAATTTTATCTCATTGGACCATGTCACAATCTGATTTTATAAAACACAAATTATATGATTAATGAAAGCCTAAATTTTAATAAAATTTCTAACATTCTCCCATTTGGACGACATTAATTATAGTTTTTTGAAAAATAAAACTAACTCCCAGATAGACACGAAAGTTTTGACATGGCCACATTTTAAAAAAATCCTAAGATAACATCTCAACTACAATCAAACCAATATAACCATCAGTAATGAATCATGGTAATCATTGTGCTATTCTACTGATACAAGATAAATCCATAGTTACAATTACTAACAACCATAATAACACAGATCACTAGTCTGGTAGGGTAGCAGGAATAGGACCAAACAAGTAATCTCAAAACATGTATTATATCCATGTCGGTCCTTATCATGATTTCTCTTTAGCCTTATGCTTTAATAAAAGTTAGAGAAATCCCATGGCTTTTGTTGGGTATAAAATACCCTCAGCCAAAGTTCTCGACAGGTGGCACCCATCTGTGCTTCTCCAAGATGGATTCTTCAGGCGCCTGTCAGATTGCTCCAAGTGCCCTCTGGATTCTGTTGCCGGCCGACCTTCTACGGTGCTCACTGAGCTCCGCTATTGACCGATCTTCTACAGTGATCGACGCCAGACTGAATTCCCTTCAAGTTGTGTCTACAGCTGAACTTCCTCAATGACTGATTTCTACCGCTACCGAACTCCAGCCGAGCCTCTAC
>KE505377.1:165585-176258 GCA_000441515.1 Elaeis oleifera
AGGAGTCGATCAGACCGGAGCTTCGTATGGACGATCTGCAGAAACCAGACACACTGTGTGACTGAATCGCAACGATCAGTCTCTTCCGACGGTGATCAGATTGCGGCGATCTACTACCCGCACAAAGGTATTGTGTTCTGAACACGTTACAATAAAGAGTTTACTATTTGAATTTCAAATTCAAATTTAAACGAATGCATGCTATATATCATATTTAGATCCTAGTGTAAGATAAATTAATGTTAATTAATTAGATTAATTAATATTTTTTGCTGTAAAATCGTGATTTTGAAAAGTTTTAAAATTATCATTTTACCCCTGCACTAAATTTTCGCTACAGCAGGCACATCTTGAGCCTCTGTACTATGCTGACTCATCCCTTCTACAAGTTTCACCATAATATTATCATAGGTAAGAGAATTATAACAGAGGTGCTTGATTCATCCTCAATCATAGGTTGAGAACAGCTTTCATTAGCTACATTGAGCTCTAAGAACTTTACTGTCATTGATTCAACTGCTATGGTACCTTGAGTTGGACAATAAGACTTATAACCCTTGGACTGCTCTAGGTATCCAATAAAATAACAGCGGACGATCCTGAGATCTAGCTTTTTCTCAGAAGGATTGCAAATCCTTACTTCAACATGATACCCCAAACTCGAAAATGGTTCAGACTAGGTTTCTTCCGATCCACAGTTCAAAAGGAGTCTTGGACATAGACTTACTTGTAACTTTTTCAGAATATACACTGCTATCTTAATAGTTTCTCCCCATAAATTTGATAGATTAGACCTGCTCATCATGCTATCATATCCTTGAGGGCACGATTGCATGTCTCAGCCATGCCATTCTATTCAGGAGTCCTAAGTATGGTATATTAGCCAATGATCCCACAATTCTGTGAGAATTTGGAAAATGGATTCATCTGTTGTCTAGCTTCATCATGTTTGCCATAATACTCACTATCGTGATTAGACCTAACTATCTTTATGACTTTTCCTATTTGCTTCTCAACTTCAATCTTAAAAACTTAAAACTTCTCAAGCATATTGAATTTCTCTTTTATCAAAAAGACATAGCCATATAGAGAGAAGTCATCAATGTATGTGATAAAATATTTATTACCACATAAGATGGTTGAGTAGGGCCCACTAAGATCTGTGTGTATGATTTCTAGAAGTCTTTGACTGCAGATTGCACCTTTCTTCTTAGTCTTGGTCAATTTTCTCCTAATACAAGCAATACATATTTTCAAGTCCTGAAAATCAAGGAGAGAGAATTTCTTTTTTTATTAGTCTATCAACTCTTCTCTGAAAATGTGGCCTAACCATTTGTGCCATAGTAGAAAAGACTTTTCTCTGATTTTGGATCTTTTTGACCTAACATATTCCACATTAAAAGATGAGTCAAAACTATTAGGACCCAAGCATCAGATAAAACATAACTATTAATAACTTGGGAATTAAACTTAAATCAATTCTTCTATTACTGATAATAAAATTGTAGCCAATCTTGTTAAGCAAAGAAATTGAAACCAAATTCTTCCTAAATGAGGATACATAGAAATATTCTTCAAAATTAATTCAAATCTCAAATCAAACTTCAACTTCATAGTTCTGACCAAGTCGACTTCGACTTCCATATTATTCCCCACCTTTAGTTTGGATTCTCTCTCACTTGGCTTCCTTCTCCTTATAACCCCTACAAGGTAGATGCCACATGAACAATGGCACCACTGTCAAGCTACTAGGAATCTAGACAAACATTGATCAAATTTGATTCAAATAGATATAGACTAGTGAGTTACCTTGTTCCTTTTTTTTTTCTTAGTCAAGCTCTGAACTTAATGCACTCAGCCTTCTTTTGATCCCTTTTCTCGCAGAAATAGCACATGTTTTTCATATCATTCTTTGCCCTTCTCCATGCTATGTCTCACCATTACCTTGCTTCTTGAAATCCTAATTTTTTTTTGAAGCAAAAGATTTGAATTTCTTATTGTTCCATTTTTCGTTAGAGCTAGGTTTGGATTGAGCAACAAGATGAGCACTCTCAATCTTCTCCTTCTTCAACCTTTCTTCTTCAGCCATATACTTGGTGATCAAATCATTAATGCTCTAAGACTAGTTCTGAGTGTTGTAGGCTGTTTTGATCTAATTAAATCAGCTGGTAATAAGCTGAGAGCATGATGGATGATAAAGTTATCATTGATGGAGATCTAAAATTTGTAAGCTTAGATTGAGTGTGGACCATCCTTAGAATATATTCCCTGATTCCTTTTGAGTTGTCATATCTTGCACCTATTAATTCACTCATCAGATGCCAACCTTAGTATTATTTGATACTTGATATCTCTCTCCAACAGTATTGAAGAACTCCTTGGCATTGGTGGTCTTAGGCAAACTACTCATCAGATATTCTGCAATTGACCTCTTCATGGTAAGCAGGCTCAGTCGGTTGAACTTCTCCCAACTTAGTATGAAACTCTTTCTCTTCAGCTGTGCTCTTATCAATGGACCTAGGTGGCTCATCAATCCGTAGAGCCAAATCAATGTCCATAATCTCAAGTGTGAACTCAATGTCTTGCTACTATCTCTTGTAGTTGGAGCCAATCAAGACCTCTATAGTGGCATTATTATTGTTTCTATTGAGGGAGACTGAACACAAATGCAACATATTAGTGGTACAGACAATAAATAAATGAATAAAAATAGCTTTAAATATTATAAGCTATTCCCCACAAGAGCACTAGGTACATCATCAAAAACTTTCATTTGGGTAGAGAACATGACATGCTATTGAGCTCCAAGTATAGGGTCAAAATAATGAAAATACAAGACATTCAAAAATCTATCCCCTTTGGATAGACAAACTTTCTAGGCCCAATATACCTCTTTACAAAATCAAAAATAATACATGTTAATTCAAAAACTATTACCTTTAGGTAAATAGATTTCTCAAGACTAGCGCATTTCCACCATCAAACCTTATGTTATTTTTGATTTTAATATACCCAATAACCTCTTTTGGGCAGAAAATTGCATGTATTAATATGAAGAATGTCTCATAAAATAAAAAAAATTTGTGAGCTTTGAAGTAATGTATCACTTTGGTGACGACATTCACAACAACTCACAAAATTTTCAATTGAGACCAAAATTATTACCAAAATATGATTTTATGAGATATTCATTAAAAATTATCTCTAACAATCACAATTCAATATTTGTTGCATTCAATTTTGTGAACAATAGTTTTATCTAAAATTTAAATTCTAACCTTACATAAAATATGTACTACACCAAGGTTGAGAGTATAATTTTTACATTTCTATCTGAGGAGAGTACAATATACAATCATGTTCCATCAATATAAAATAATTTAAACTCTTTTTTTTATAAAGGGAACTACAGTAACTGTTACTATTCAGGAGGAGCATACTAAAAATTTGTTCCCACTAGTAGAAGTAGGAATCCATGTTTTCGTGCAGGTGGAAAGTGAAATATGAGTGTTCTGAGTGGTGCAGCATCTGGCTAAAAAAAGAAAGGAAAAAGAACAGAAGAGTGTTCTGAGCAGTGTTTGCTCTGCTTCGAGGCACTATTCTCGCAACAAATAAACAGCAAGCACATGATTTAGATTTAACCCTCACTATTTTTCTATTTTTTTGACAGGAATCTCTTGTTAGGCCAGCCAAAACAATATGTGGTTGGATATAAAAATAGTATGTGCATCATTAGAATCACCAGTAAATAAGAGACCACTAAAGATTCATCCAAAGCATATTCCCAGTGTTGGTGTTAGATAATAAGCTTGTTTATTGTTATTTTTATTTGTTGAAGGTTATATCTCTTTTGAAAGGTTGTGTCTTTTAAAGTAAGGATGTGTCTTTAGTGAAATAGGATGTCTCTTTATAGGGATGTGTCTCTTTTATAAATGATTCTTGTGAAAAGTTGTATCCCTCCATTTTCTATAAATAGAAGGTATGCGATTTTTGTTTGAAGTAAGTATTTAAGTACTTGAGTTCATTTCATAATAAATCTTATTTGAACTATTATAGTTATTAGTTTATTAAGTGAGAAAGCCTACCAATATTTGATATCAGAGCCAATAGTGAAAGGGAGTGAAAAGGAGATTCTGTCAACAAAAAAAAATGGCTACCAATCTTTTTCAATCTCAAATTTTAAAACTTTCAAAAGATAATTATGAGAATTGGTGCATTCAAATAAAAGTACTACTTGGCTCTCAAGATCTTTGGAAAGTAGTTAACAATGTGTATCAAGAACCCACAGCACAAGAAGAAGCCGGTCTCTCTACAAATCAATGAAATGAGTTGAAAGATGCAAGAAAGAAGAACAAAAAAGCTCTTTTTATCTTTACCAAGTAGTAGAGGAGTTTACATTTGAGAAGATTGCCGAAATAACTTCGAACAAGGCAGCATGGGATGTTCTTGCCATCGTCTTCGAAGGAGATGAAAGAGTGAAGCGGATTCATCTACAAAAGCTTCGAGCGGAATTTGAAGCTATCCATATGAAAGAGTCCAAAAATGTTGCAGACTATGTTTCTCATATTTTGATTATTGTAAACCAAATGAAGTGAAATGGAGAATAACTCGATGATGTACGAGTTGTAAAAAAGATCCTTCGTTCTTTATTACCAAAATTTGAGCATATTATTGTTGCCATAAAAGAGTCAAAAGATATCAGTACCCTTTCAATTGATCAATTAACACGATCCCTTCAAGTATATGAGCAGAGATTACAAAAAAGTCTAAAGCCAAGTCAACAAAACAAGTCCTCAAGTCAAAATTAAATTTGACTATCCTCAAGTCAAAATTAAACTTGACTATCGAAAAGGCAAAAGCATGGAGAAAGTAATAGTAGAAATAAGAACCAAAAGAGATATGATCATGACCGACCGAATAACAACAAAGGTAATTACGATTCACGACATGAGATTACCACCAAAAGAAGCGAATGCAATTACAAATGCTCAGGTTCGTATGATGGTACAAGATTTAATATACAATGCTATAATTATAAAAGTATAGACACTACAACAAAGATTGTTGGTATAAAAATATGGAAGGAATGAACAACTATATCGATGGTACCATAGAAGAAGAAGGATAAGGAGAAATTATGCTTCTACTTGCATGCCAAGAAGAAGTTGAAGATCCACAAAACATATGGTTTCTCGATTTCGAAGCTTCAAATCATATGTGTGGTGAAAAAAAACTATTTGTTGAAATGGAGGAGGATGTACATGGTAATGTAAAATTTGATGATTCATCAAAAGTACCTATAAAAGGAAGAGAAAAATTATATTTAAATCGAAGAGTGGTGAACAAGAATACATCTCAAATGTGTACTATGTACCCAAGTTAAAGAGTAATATACTAAGTATTGGACAACTATTGGAGAAAGGTTACACTGTTCAAATGGAGGACTCTACCCTAACTTTGAAGAACAAGAACAAAAGGTAATTGCAAAAGTGCACATGTCAAAAAATTGGATGTTTCCTATTAATATAAAAATCGAGATTGAAAGGTGCTATCAAACAGATTTGAAAGAAGAATCAAGATTATGGCACTTAAGGTATGGATATCTAAATTATGAAAGTTTAAAGTTATTATCTTCTAAAGGAATGGTGAATGGACTTTCTATTATTAAACACCCAAAAAAAGTATGTGAAGGCTGTGTCATTGGAAAACAAATCCGAATTTCTTTCTTAGTAGCAAGGCAAAGTATACATCAACACCTTTGAATTTAGTGCACACAGATCTTTGTGGTCCTTTTGCTCAATCTTTTGGAGATAATAAGTATTTTATTAGTTTTATTGATGAGTATACTAGAAAAGTGTGAATTTACTTTATTAAAAAATATCTACTACATTCTCTATATTTAAAAAATATAAAGCTATGGTAGAAAGGAAAAATGAAATAAAAAAAGATATTGAGATCTGACAGAAGAGAATAATATACTTCAAATGAATTTAAACTTATTATAGCATTGAAGGTATTCAACAACCATTCATAATAGCATATAGTCCATAACAAAATGGCATGGCTGAGCAAAAGAATATAACCATTCTAGATATGACAAGAAGCATGATCAAAGAGAAAGGTTTACCAAAGTCATTCTGGACAGAAGCAGTTGCATGTGCAGTATATCTACTTTATAGAAGTCCAACAAAGAGTATGAAGAATGTAACACCTTAAGACACATAGAGTGGAATAAGCCAAGTATTAAATATCTCAAGATATTTGGATGCATTGTATATGCACAAATTCCAAAGGAGAAGAGAAAAAGTTGGATGATCGAGGAGAGAAATATATTTTATTGGGTATAGTGAGAATTCAAAAGCGTATAAACTCTTCAACCCAATCATCAATAAAGTGATAATAAGTAGAGATGTCATATTTGATGAAGATGCTACTTGAAATTGGAGTACAGAAGAAGAAACTCAAAAATAAAAAATGATGGATCAAGAAATTGAAGAAGAGTCAAATACTTATGATCCTTCACTTCCAACGACTCTATCTCAAATATCATCAACTTTTCTAGTTCTACATATTCAGGTATCTCAAGTAAAAACCTACAAAAATGAGAAGACTCAAAAAGATATATGATGAGATAGAAATAATAGATGGTAATAATCTATTTTGTCTACATCTTAATCAAGAACCATTGATTGTTGAGGAAGCCATGAAAAAGGATGAATGGCGAGCAGCTATGAATGAAGAAATAAGAGCAATAGAAAAGAATAAGAGTTGGGAATTGACTTCATTACCTAAAGGATATAAAGCTATTGGTTGACAATGAGTATATAAAATCAAATATACCGCTGATAGAAATATTGAAAGATATAAGGCGCGTCTTATCGCAAAAGGATACAACAAAAAAAAGAATTGATTATGAAGAAGTATTTGCACCTATTGCTCGACTTGACACTATTCGACTAATTCTATCTCTTACAGCACAACATTATTGAAAAGTATATCAAATGGATATAAAATCAGTATTTCTAAATGGCTATCTGAAAGAAGAGGTTTATGTTAAGCAACCCAAAGGATATAAGATAAAATGTATGGATGATAAAGTTTATAAATTATATAAGTTTTATATGGTTTAAAGTAAGCTCCTCGCACATGGAATACTCATCTTGATAATTATCTTCAAAATATTGGTTTCAAGAAATATCCTTATGAGTATGCAATGTACATCAGTAGAAAGAGAGAAATTTTAATTATTTGTATTTATGTGGATGACTTACTGATCACTGGAAGTAGCCAACATATGATAGATAACTTCAAGATTATTATGACAAGAAGATTTAAAATGACAGATGCTAATCTTATGACTTTCTTTCTTAGTATTGAAGTTAAGCAAGACGAGAATAAAATTTTATCACTCAGAAAAGGTATGCTGAAAACATACTAAAGAATTAAAATAAAAACTGTAAAAAAATTAGCACTCCTGTTGCTTGTGGAACAAAACTTAGCAAAAATGATAAAAGAAATAAATTCAACTATTTTTAAGAGTCTTGTTGGCAGTCTTCGCTTTTTGATAATAAGTAGATCAGATATAATTTATAGAGTTGGATTAATTAGCCGATATATGGAAGATCCAAAAGAATTACATTGGCAAGTTGCAAAAAAATTTTAAATATATAAAGGTACCATTGATCATGGGTTATATTATACAAGCTCAAAAGATTTAAAATCGATTGGATATACAGACAGTGATGGGACCGGAGATTAAGATGAAAAAAAAGCACTACAGGTTATGTGTTTTTTTAGGATCTACAGCATTTACATGGAGTTCAAAGAAATAACAAATTATAGCCTTATCAATGTGTGAAACTAAATATGTAAGGTATTTGCGAAGTAATTTGGTTAAGATATGTATTAGAAGAATTAGATTATACCCAAAGTTCTCCTATTCTAATATTCATTGATAATAAATCAGCAATCGAATTATCAAAAAATCCAGTGCATCATGGGAGAAGCAAACACATAGATACCACGTATCATTTTCTTCAAGAATAAATTAAGAAAAGTCAGGTTGAATTAATTCATTGCAATACAGAGATATAGGCTGTAGATATTTTTATCAAACCTCTACAATTTGATGTTTTTATGAAATTTAGAAAAAGATTTGGAATATGTTCTATGTGAAATTTTTCACTAAAGATTTGATTACTCAGTTTGAAAAAAGAAGAAGAAATGAAGATATTTGACTACTTAGTTTGAAAAGAGAAGAGTAGTTTGACCAAGAGGGCTATTCAAGAAGAGGTATGGTTGTCAAAGATTTAAAAAAGATGGTTATCAGTATCCCTTGGATAAAAGAAGTCATGGGATAGTTACTGGATAAAAGGTGGTTATCAGCGTCTCTAGGATAAAAGAAGTTATAAGATAGTTATTTTATGTCCTTTGGATAAAAGGTGGTTACCAATAAACATCTTTCATACCTATATAAAGTAATAGAATGCCACAAAGTTCTTCATTTATCAGAGAGTCTACGGTATGGAGGAGATAGTAAAAATTTTCTACAAAAACTTACTACAAGAACTCTGTCAAAAACACGATATGCCATTACCACAATATTCAATTTTCAAGACAGAACAAAATCATATATTGGAATTCTACTCTATGGTTCAAGTATGTGAAAAATGCTTTATGGGGAATACAAAGTCGATAAAGAAGAATGCCGAACAAGATATCGCAGAATGTGCTTTTGCATATATTATAGGTACTTATTGGCCTAAGAATAATGCTAATTATTTGCATACTTTGGTAAAAAATCTTGAAAAAGTAAATATTTTCTTAGAAAAAAAATATGATGTGGAATATTGAAAATAAATTCTTGAAAAATGCAATCAACAAGCAAACATACGAGATTAGAAGACTAATTGTTGAAAAGAAAGATTTACAAGAGAAGCTTCAAGTTTATGAAGACCCAATTGAAGACCCGATTGAACAAGATGAAGGTAGTTATGCATAAAACAAGCTTAAGGGGGAATGTTAGATTATAAGCTTGTTTATTGTTATTTTTTTTTGTTGAAAAGTTATGTCTCTTTTGAAAGGTTGTATCTTTTAGAGTAGGGATGTGTTTGTTAATAAGTGATTTTATGAAAAGTTGTATCCCTCTATTTTTTATAAATTGGAGGTATGTGATTTTTGTTTGAAGTAAGTATTTAAGTACTTGTGTTTATTCCATAAATAAATTTTATTTTGAACTATTATATTTATTAGTTCATTAAGTGAGGAAGCCCACCAATAGTTAGAACCTCCATGATGAAAGGCTCATACAATCTCTATCATATTCGTGTTTGATGATTTTTTTTTGGATAATAAAATTTCACAAAAAAATGTAAACCCTTGCCTAATTATTTTTAAAAAATACATGATTTTGTGTAGTTAATCAGTTCCTATGATTTCGAAGATCAGTTTATATATCAAATAATAAAATTTCAATGCAGATTTTTATGAAAGATAACAAATTTTTGGGTTCTAAATCATACACGTCCTGTTCTGATACCACATGTTGAATAATTTCTTATATGATGAAGTGCATGATTATTCATTTTATCTTATTGTACTATGTCACAACTTGATTTTATTAAATACAAATCATATAATTAATGAAAATCTAAATTTTGATAGAATTTTCTAACAGTAACTACTACGGAGAATCATGATCGAGGATGTCGTCATGGACAGTGGTCTATTAGTGATATAAACTCGTGTGCCATGTTTTATTGCAATCGTCAGAAGTTTTATCGTAACCATCTAACATTTAAGGAAGTGGTGCTGGCTGACTTTCTTCTTGTAACAGCTCAATATCTTTGAAAAAATCATTGGCTTGAGTCTGACCAAGAGGTCGGCAGTATTATGATGAAGTCATTAGCAGTTGATCGAGTACAACGTTCAAAGATGAAATCTGATGGGGTCGTCCGCTTCCTCTTAGCTCCTCCTCAGATTAAGATTCTAGCCCAATAATTTCAGGGACATCTGAGTTAGGGCCATAGCAGCGAGGGCTCTCTCGTAAAAAGAATAAGACATCCAGATGACGCTCGCCGTCAAAATCCATCTAGATGTAGAAAGAGTAGGATATCCAGATGATGCTCGTCATCGAGGTTCATCTCGGTGTCTTGGTTGTTAGTTAACGAATGTACCCAAAGGTGAATTCGGAAGACAAAATCAGGTGGTGTAACCCATAACAATATATTAATATATTATAAATATAATTAATATTCTAAAATATTATAAATAATGTTGGGTATAAAATACCTCCCAGCCGAAGTTCGTATCTGGAGTGACCCTCCTGGGACTCTTTCGGCTTCCGGCCCTGGGCGACACATTTTCGGACTTCTCCGACGGTCGAGCTTTCACAATGTCCCCGAGTTCTACTGACGGATAAACTCCCATGACGCCTGCTACGAGTGCCGACCGAGCTCCTCTGACGGACGAACTCCTACCACACCCGTCGGGCTTCTCCAAGATGAGCTTTTTCAATCGTTTGTCAGGCCGCTCCAAGTACTCTCTGGGCTCCACGACCGACCGATCTTCTACAATGATCGACCGTTCTCTGGACCTCTTTCAGATCCTTTCCAGCCACGATCGACTCCAATCCGAACTTCTTTCAGAACTTCGACAGTAGCCAAACTTCCCCA